>CM077222.1:14717029-15017029 GCA_039654775.1 Spinibarbus caldwelli
ACCTATACGGAGTGTCCCCACAAACCTGGGCCCATATTCACAAAACATTTTATCTTAGCACTAAGAGTTCCCTCTCGAGAGTGGTCTCTCGACATGGCGTAAACTCCCTTCCTTCCTAACCTACCTGAAATCTTATTGCACAACGCCAGTGAAGTTGCAACTCTCACTGGCCAATGCCAGCCAAGACGGCTAATAGGGGCGGGGCTCCCGCCACTATATAATGCGCTGTTTTGGTGGCATAACCTCAGAATCTTCCTCTTTCACACATCCTACGAAGACAGCTGTGGAGAAGACGCAAGAAGACGGATTTCCCTCTCGGGATTCCAGCATGTCCAACGTTTGCACGCTGTGTTCGGGACCCATCGAGGCCCAGGACACTCACGAGTTTTGCATCCTGTGCTTGGGTCTCGCCCATGCGGAGGCAGCACTCAACGGGTCGGTCTGCCTGCACTGCGAGGAGTTCTCAGTGCAGGTGCTTAGGGCCTGTAGGAATGTCGCCCTTGGTGATTTCCCTCGGCAACGTCCCACCGCCACAAATGAGCCGCTGGTGGGACGACAACCGCACGTGGGCGACCGCGCAGAAAGGCGCAATTCCCCCCCCCGCTCTCCAGTGTGCTTTGCGGAAGAGAGTCTTTGGCCCGCCCCTGGCGCTTCGGAGATTATCTCGTTCGGTATGGCGGGGGACGATGACGACGACGATCTTGACGAGGCGATGTCCCTCACAGCGTCCGAGAAGGACTGGGCCCACACTCCAGAGTAGCGCTCTGAAGTGGAGGGACATGCCGCGTTCCAGGACGAGCTCGTCAGGATTCTCACCAAGGCCGTGAGCGATCTCGGTCTAGAGTGGGAGTCCACTGACGAACCGGCTAAGAGCAAACTGGATTCGTGGTTCCTTCACTCGGGCCGCCGAGCTGCCGCTCCGAGGAAGCGAGCCCCTTTCCTCCCCGACCTGCACGACGAGGTTGCTAAGGCATGGGCTGCGCCCCAGTCGGCTCGCACTCACACTGGCGGGTCGGAGATTTTCACCAGAGTCGACGGAGCGGAAGCCCAAGGATATACGCGCATTCCGCCCGTCGAGGAATCCATTGTCGCGCACCTCTGCCCCTCCTCCGCCTCCCTGAAGGTGGGTGCTACGCTACCATCAAGGCCCTGCCGTTTGACTGCACATGTCGCGGTCAAAGCGTATGCTGCCTCGGAGGAAGCGATCTTGGCGATCCACCTGATGGCAGTGCTCCAAGTTTTTCAGGCACAACTCCTGAAATCCCTGGACGAGGGTGGGGCGGATCCCGAGGCGTTTAAGGATCTACGCGCGGCGACAGATTTTGCACTTAAAGCCACAAAGAAGACAGCCCAGGCGATCGGCAGGAGCATGGGCTACATGGTGGTGCTCCATCGACATCTGTGGCTGACGCTCACTGAGCTTAAGGACGCGGACAGGAGGGCGTTGCTCAATGCTCCTGTATCTCCATCTGGTCTCTTTTGAGACGCGGTGGAGGCTATCGCAGAGCGCTTCTCTGAGGCACAGAAACGCTCCAGGGCGGTGAGTCACTTCTCATCTGCTTCCAACCGGCAGTCAAAGCGGCCCCCCTCTGCTTCCGCTTCATCGGCGCCAAACACAGAGCCTACTGTTCGCGCCAAAACTCTGTGGCAGAGGGCGCCAAAGGGCCGTTACGGCTCCAAGAAGGGCGGCCGTCCTGACAGGGGACATCGGAGCAGAAGCCTCATTCCTGACAGGGAGATACAGAGGAGGAGAACGCCGAGCGGCGGGCCCGCCACGAAATGCCCAAGATGTTCTCACGAAGTCCCCTTGGCAGTTGCAGGCGACTACGAGACTGTCTGTGTTGTGTATGTTCAGAATACAATAAAGTCTGTGACACCCTCACAAAAAGAGCTTTTTTCTCTTCCTCCAGCAATAGCGGCCTCGCGCTCGGCCATGAAATGGTTAAAAGAGTCGGTCTGGCAGCTTCCCCGAGTATCTGGCAATGTTCATGCCCCTGTGGCAAGTGTCGAACCCCCGCAGCCACGGCTCGCTCTCGACAACTCGCACATACGCACGTCCGTGTCACTCACACGTTCAGCAGTAGGCTCACGCTCCCCGTTAATCGGTGAGGCGGGACCCTCGCTAACATACAGTGCTTCCACTCGCCCCGCAATCTTTCTGAACACGACCCCGGTGTACGGCGGCATTGCTCAGAATACAGAGGGGGAGGCGCTCCGCCCTCTGTGTCTTTTTGCGAGCACATGGCGGTCCATTCCGGGCATTTCGGATTGGTTACGGAACCTAATTGAGAATGGGTACATGCTTCAGTTTCGGCACAGGCCACCCCGGTTCAAAGGCGTGGTCATGTCGACAGTTACGGCACACAACGAGCCGGTGCTGAGGGAGGAAATCAAAAATCTCCTCGCAAAACGTGCGATAGAAACAGTCCCGCCGAGCGAGAGAGAGAGCAGGTTTTACAGCCGGTACTTTGTCATTCCAAAGAAAGATGGTGGTCTCCGTCCAATCTTAGACCTGAGACCCATCAATCGTGCATTATACAAACGCGCTTTCAAGATGACAACGCTAAAGCAGATTCTCGCGCAGATTCGGTCCGGAGATTGGTTTATCTCGGTGGACCTGAAGGACACGTATTTTCATATCCAGATCGCCCCTCGTCACAGGTGCTTTCTGAGATTTGCGTTCGAAGGCACAGCGTATCAATTCACGGTGATGCTGTTCGGCCTAGTACTGGCGCCTCGTACATTTACGAAATGTGTGGATGTGGCGCTTTCCCCTCTGAGAGCGAGCGGAATACGCATATTAAATTATTTGGACGATTGGCTGGTGTTGGCCCATTCAGAGGATGTGCTCAACAGCGACAAACACGTGCTATTACTTCACATAGAGAGCCTAGGTCTCTGCGTGAACAAACAAAAAAGCGTGCTACGCCCCAGCCAGTCAATCATGTATCTGGGGGTGCAATTGGACTCTATCTCGATGAGAGCGTGTCTGAGTCAGGAGCGGCGACTGAGTCGGCGACTTCATCGGATGCCGCCCCTAATCAGGCGTTGTGCCCGGTGCAGGCTTTGCGAGCTTACATCGACCGGACGGCTCAGTTTCGGCAATCCGAGCAGCTATTTGTATGCTTTGGAGGCAGCACTAAAGGGCAGCCTGTCTCCAAACAACGGCTATCACATTGGGTGGCCGAAGCTATTGCCTTGGCATATAATCGAGCCAGGGAATGGAATGTCCTGTTGGTGTCAGAGCTCATTCGACAAGGGTGGTTGCCTCCTCTTGGGCGTGGACTAAGGGCAGTTCGATCAAAGATATTTGTATGGCAGCTGGATGGTCTTCGCAGAATACCTTCGCCAGATTTTACAATTTGGACGTGTGGTCGTTAGCCTCACAGGTCCTGTCGGTGAGTACGACCCATGACTCTACCTGGAACCGCTAGTCGTTTGACTGTATGGTGGTTTTGACTAGGTCGTATAGAGGGATTAGGTGCGGGGCCATCGTCATATTAGACTATGGCGCCCCGGTTGCGGGCGTTTTCTAAATGTGTATATTGTTATGAGTATTGTACCCGGCCTTGCCGTTCACATGCTATGGTTACACTGTTACATTACATGATTGTATGTAGGCATTTGTTTGACTATAATGCTTAGCCCTTATAAGACGACAGCGCTGCATCGCTCTCTCATCCAGAGGCCTGCCATCGGACATGGATTCTGAGTAACCTGATTGGATCCCTAAGCGGGAATCTACATCCAATCCTCTCGAGGCATGACGCAGGCTTGTATATGATTGGTTGGGGATTATTTTAGTGTTCACAAGAACTGTTATGTGAGCTCCGCCGAGGCTGAGCCTTTTTTCTACTTCGCTGCTTCCACGGCGTTGTTCTATACAGTCCCCAAGGCGTTTATGCCATGTCGAGAGACCGCTCTCGAGAGGAAACGTCTCCGGCTACTATGGTAACCTCGGTTCCTTGAGAGACGGGAACAAGACATGGCGTAGGCTGCCGTGTTCGCTGCTCAGGTCTTCTGTGCTGTTGGTTCAGTCGGAAGATTCTGAGGCTATGCCGCCAAAACAGCGCATTATATAGTGGCGGGAGCCCCGCCCCTATTAGCCGTCTTGGCTGGCATTGGCCAGTGAGAGTTGCAACTTCACTGGCGTTGTGCAATAAGATTTCAGGTAGGTTAGGAAGGAAGGGAGTCCCCAAGGCGTTTACGCCATGTCTCGTTCTCTTCTCTCAGGGAACCGAGGTTACCATAGTAACCGGAGATGTTCTCCTAAGTAGCAGTAAAAGTTTTTAACTAAGAGTTTTCTCTTAAAACCTATTCACAAAGCTGCTGAGACAAACTTTTACTAAGGAATAGAGAGAAGTCTTAAGCTAAGAGTAAGGGCGGGGTTGACCTCATTGCTATGGATGATGTCAGCTTACTTACTAAATATGCACACAGTGATTGGCTGATAGGGGTCTCTGTCAGAGATTGATTGTTGGAAATATTGTAGAGCGCAATATTTTGTTGCCATATTCAAATAAAGGTTTTAAAATAAAATGTTAATTACCACAATCAAATAAAATTTTTAAAATGCATGCTATGTGCAATAATTAAACAAGTATATGTTCACCGCACTAATTGCACCCACAGCTGTAACCAATGAGACACGCTTTATAAGCCCTGGACTTCCTCATTATGAGCGCCGAGTGTTGTATAGCGTATATCTCTCTCCAAGCGATAGCTACTCTACGGAGCCAATTTAGTAATCATAGTCTTGCCTTGCCTGTTTTCTCTTGTTTCCTGATCCTTGCCTGGTTTATCTCGTCTAGCCTGTCAGCAGCCTGCCCTGGATTTATTGTCTGTTTGGATTAACGCTTGCCTTGCCGTTTCGGACTCTGTTCGCGCCTTGCCTGGATTATTGCTCACGTTTTTTCGGATTACCTCTCGTCAAGCCCCTTTGGATATTGTTCGCTGTCGACTTACTCACACCCGTTTTGGATGACTCTTTGCCTTGCCTATGATATACCTGTTTGCCATTATCTGAACCTTGCTTGTGTTTTAACCACGTCTCTGTTTAATAACAGCCTTGCACATGGATCTGCACGTCTCTCGTCTCGTCGGCTCCGTAACAGTATGCTTCTCGTAGCGAATATGCATATAAGGGTGATTCTTAGACTATGGGCACTTTTATGTTCTTTGGCCATATTTTTAAAAATACACATAATTTTGGACAAATTCCTCTTTCTTTGTCAAACTAACAATAAAACCACCTTAACTTTTTACTACCTTTCTATTATGATTTTTTCATACTTTTCAACCTCCTTATAGGTGTCAAAATCACTGTTTTCTCCTTGTCGCACACCCAGACTTTTAAATTTCAACAATGAAAATACAGTTTAAAAATATGACTTATCTGGTAACTATTAATGTACCTATTACTATTAATGTACCTATTACTATACTATTAATGTATATTAAGCACTAGTAAAATAATCAAAAATACATTATAGTATTTAATGTGAGACCACTATCGATATTACTTTTTATACAAAATATAGCTGTCGCACAGTATTGGTGTCATTTCCACCACAACACTGTAATGTCCCTTTAAAAAGTTTGTGTGAAAGATTGTTTAGGTAGTTTCTATGGAAATGTTCTGTGACATCAGAGCACATGTTGGACATGGAGGAAATTTAAAATTTTCATCAACAACAAATGGAAGAAAAATCAAGGTAAATATTGCTTGATCAGTTAATATATTTATTCTACGTCATTTCCAAACATGCTGTACCTTCAAGGGTGTTTTTAAAAAGCTAAAAATTTTAGGTTAAATAAGAGTATTTTGCATACATGAAATGCTAAGTATTAATTCAAAGCTAATCAGTGAATCTATATTCCATTTTTTTTCACAAAAAACTACAGAAATGTCATTTCCACCACACTGCCTCTGTGGTGGAAATGACATTTATGGTTACAAAGTACAATTGATATGTTTAATGACTTTGTGAACTGAGTTTAATGAGTGTGATGAGTTTAATAAATAATAAATATAAATATATCTGCTGTTTCTCTACATTCACGCTAATTCATTGTCATTTCCACAACACCCTGTCATTTCCACCACCACCCTGACATTTCCATCACCACACATTTTTTAAAAATATTTAAAGTTCTCATCAAACATTAAAAATGTATCCACAATTTATGAGATCATGCTCTGCTTAATATAAAAATTCAAGTTATTTATTTTCTAATAAGCTCTTACCCAAAACAATATTAAATTTCAGAGTGCGACAGCTGTACAGTTAAACATTTGGTCCTTAGGGCAGTTAATTTATCTCATTGACAAATGTATAATTATTGTACATTGTGGAAAAACTGGTAAAACTAGTTACAAAAATGATCTTAGACAATTCTTGAGTGGCAAAAGTTATTCTATATTTAAATAACAGCTGTATATTGAGATGTGGTGGAAATTACATTTGTTCATTGCAGGTCGGAAAAATGTAAAGTGTTAATTTCTCTTGTATTCTAAGTTTGTCCTCTTACAGACCTTAAAACTAGGCACATTATTTAACCTTATGAGACTGTTACATGACTTTTGAACAAGTTTTTTTTAAATTCAACTTCACAAGGCTAAAAAAAGTGCCCCTAGTTGAAGAAACGCCCATAAACGGCTTTTTAATCAACAGAGTAGAATAATCATGGCCAGGGTGCGATTTGTGAAAAAAAAGCAGAGGGTGGATGCTTTTGAAAACTTTTTTCTCTTCAGGGTAAGGTTATAACCTAACCTAATGTTAGTGTAATCTGTTAACAACGCACATCATAAATCCATCTTTTTAGGCAAGTAAATAGGTGTCACGTCATGAAATGTTTTTTAATACGACGGAAAATGTATTTAAGGTGATCACAATTTAATAAGAACATAGGCATATTAATTGTAGCCTAATGATTTTATTTCCCTGGTGATTCAAAAAACGAATACATTACACAGAGAAAGCGAGCAAAGAACAGCATCAACGGAGCTTTTTGAAACTCTGAGTCAGTAAACCATTGCGTCGTAAAATGATTCTCTCTTTCGAAGTGCTCCAATTGCAAATCATTTGTTTCAGAACGGGACTTCAGGAATCCTGTACAGCTGTAACAGCTGTTACTTCTTCCGGTTAATGAAAAGGATATAATCAAAGGACAATTTGGAGTTGGGATAACCTTCAAACCCTAAATGTGATACCTTTTTAAAAGCACATTATCATCAAATGTTTCTAAAATGTTTATATTCTGAGGCAGATTGCCGGCAACAGCCATTTTACGATAGTTGTGAGTTGGTCTTAGTGACTTAGGAGTCCTCTTCACTACTCCTAATGTTTCACAGATTTAGGAGCTAGTTTTAGCGCTAAAACACTTTGTGAAATACTCTTAGAGCAAAAATTTAGGAGTCCTAAATTTAGGACTGACACGCCCATTATTTTTAAGATTTTCTCCTAAATCGGCAAGTTAGGAGCTACTTTTAGCCTTAAGATGTTTTGTGAATACGGGCCCAGATGTGTAGTGATACTCCAAATGATTGACCTAAGCAAAATTTGTCCCCATGAGCATAGCAACTTTTTAAATTATAAATTATACTAAATGATGTTCCTTAAAATATATATATTAAAAAAATGTAGCAAGTTTACTATGATGGTAGGTTTAGGGGGTGATACTGTATGAAATTCATTAATATAATGTAAATGTAAATATTACATGTTCTAAATATAATGTAGAAACTTTAATTTTCTGTAAAACTGCTTTGCAACAATTTGTTTTGTGAAAAGCTATACAAATAAATGTGAATTAAATTCCATTATGTCTATGGAAAACCTCCATAAAACATGACATTGACATGTCCGGACATGTCGGGGGTCCACAATATACCTTACAGTTTGCTTGTTAAAATTATTTTTTTTTTCCTTATTTTGACGTCGACGGCTCCTCATAACAACATTTTTTTTGTTAGCTAAAACTAGTGTAAATGTTTGCTTTTGTTTTATATCGTGTGATTGGATAATTTATTTATATTCATTTAATTTAAAAGTAGATAATAAGACTCAGACGATTGAATGTGTGTTGGTGTACTTGTTTAACCTACACTGTGGCTCAGAAAGAGACATTTTGACTTTGCATGGGCCATTTTATTGAGACCCATGAGAAAATTACTTATAAATCACATCAGTTATTTATTTTGTAAGATGTAAAGTTTTCTGTGATGGGTTAGTGTTAGGTTGTAAAATGTATAATTATCTGTAGATAGAAAAAAAAACAAAAAAACAATAGGAGTCTCTGTAGTGTCCCATTTAGATAGCTAAGGAAACGTGTGTGTGTGTGTGTGTGTGTAGTAATACTTCAAATGATTGACCGGTAGCACTTTATTTTACAGTACGTGTACTTCCCTGGTACATACATGGTAAATATGTTGTACCTACAGGCAAATGAGTGGTAACACAAGGTACTTACCTGAAGTGTATGTACATGGTAACAAATAAGAAACACAGCTGTACTTCAGTCGTAGATGCATGGTAATAGTTTGTACATACAGACAAGAGTGGGTAATAACGGTCACTTACAGGTAGTGCCCGTACATGGTAACTAATTAGATACTTTACTGTACTTGCTAGTACAGTAGTAACCGTTAACTGACAAGATTGTTAAATTACAATTAAATTCAATTTGATGTGTTGATGTGAACTTCTCTTCACATTAACAACTTAATTAGTTAACGATGGCTAATGCATTAGATAACAAAGTAAAAATGAACAACGGATCTGTTAAGCATTACTTAATATTTGCTCGTGTTAACTTATTCATATACTAATGTGTTAGTTCATGCATTAGTTAACATGAACTAAAAATGAACTATGCCTGTAAATAGCTTTATTTAATTATACTACATACAGTATATACACAAGTTTATAGCAGCTAACACACACAATGAATAAACAATACTAACTCCCCATTTGGGCACTGATTTGGGCTACTGGAAAACTTGAAAACCATCTAAACATCAATGGATAATGTTTCTAATGTTTGTAGTCTGTTTATTAACATTACTTACCACTAACAAAGCATTTATTAAGGGAATTTCTGAACCTTATTGTAAAGTGTACACTAGTCCAACATTAACTGTTTTACTAACATTTGTAAACTGTTTATTAACATGACTTACCATTAATAAAGTATTTACTAAGGGAATTTGTGAACCTTATTGTAAAGTGTACACTAGTTCAACATTAACTAACGTTTAACTAACATTTGTGGGTTAATAACAAAGCAGTATTGATTTTACTGGACCTTAACCCTAGAGCGTCCCTCGAGTAGGGTTTACGTTTAAGGTCCTTGGGATCAGATAGACCCCAAACTTTTACAGAGCGATTGCATAAGGAAATATACATTTTTTATATGACAAACTATATATCATTTTTTTATTTACTTCTCAACTATATGTTTATGGTGTGTTTTTGTGGATATTTGATAGTTTTTTACCTATGTACTGCACAATTACTCAACTAAATTGGCTTATGAAAACTTTTATTTTTTATGAAAAAATCACTTAAATTATGAACTAAATTAAAAATAAATGGATTCTAGATATTGGCCCATGTGTTAGGGATAGAATACTGCCTCTGCAGGTTAGAATAAAAACTTTAGGGATTACAGTTAAAGAAAGAAAGTGCAATGACCACATATATCCAGCAGAGGTCCATAGAGACGCATTCATTTTCAGTTCAGTTTCAAGTCATTTTTTCTTCGTTTCAGCTTCTCCTTGCAACTTTTTGATATATATTTTGTGAAAATATATTTTAAAATTCTAAAATATATTAAATATCTATATTTTTGTCAAAGGTTAGAATTTGTTGTTGTCGTCTGGTGTCTTCTGAATTGTCTGCTTTTGCAAATTATGTTACATAAATTTGCAGAAATGTCTCTCTCTCTCTCTCTCTCTCTCTCTCTGTGTGTGTGTGTGTGTGTGTGTGTGTGTGTGTGTATGTCTACCCCTTCACATTGTTATGCATTTATGTTCTGTGCATTTTATTTGCCAAAATCTAAAAAATGCACTGGACACCTATGTCATACCTCTCTGTGTGTGTGAGTGAACGTGCTTGTTCCATGTTGCATTTGTGCTCTAGTACCAGTCCTTCATTTATGAGTGGAAATTTTCAGATTTATGCCAGATTTGTTGATTTTATATGCCAGTTTCTATAAAAATGCACTCTATTGCAGTCACACACACGTGTGTGTGTGTGTGTGTTTGTGCATGAGATAGAATGTTCTTTCCAATTTGCATTTGTGCTCTAGATCCAGGCCTTTATAGAAATGTAAAACTTTTCAGATTTATACTTGGTTTACTATTTTTTTTTTTGACAAATGAAACAAAAAAACAAAACAAAAAATTTTTTTTCACTTTTCCCATTCATTTTCAATGTGGGGTCAATCTGACCCCGAGGACCTTAAACGGTAATTTTTTTTTTTTACACACCTTTAGAACAACCAAATCAAGTCCAGATTTTTTGTGTGTGTTTAGACCGATTATTTAGGAAATGTCACAGAGTCTCATGCCCCTGAGATGAAGGGAACGTTTTTAAAAAATAAAGGAAAATGCCACTGGGGTCAGATAGACCATGCATCACTTAGATTTTCAGAAACTTTATTACATATTATTTCATAATTGTGGTATACATTATATACATTTATGTTATATAATCAATGAATTAAATAAATAAACAAACTTAGAGAATAAGGAGGTGTTTCTCCTAACGTTAACTGGAAGTGAGCAAGCATGGTCAGGTTAAGCTGGACAAATAGTTGGTAATCACCTTTGCGTTTTAAAGCTGCTATTTTTGATGAATGTCATTGAAAAATCTTCCAAGAGGACCATTTCTATCCTGCTTTCCAAGCCTGTAAATCCACTCTATCAGACGGTGTTTTAGTAGCTCCAGTCCGTTCTGTTCCCGTGGGCGACTTTGGCGCCGAACCCCGCAAGAACAAACATGCGCGCGCTCGGTAGATAGTCACGTGGAACGAAACTATTTCCAATCAGAAAACGAGCTGACGGAAGATGGAAGCATTACTCACCTCCAGCTCGTGCTGTAACATATAAAGTTCACGTTCACACAGTCTCCACGACTTCATCCAAACATTTGTAGTTTTTTAACCCCGCGAACTTTCGGTAAATAAAAGGTATCCAAATATTATTATCGCCATTTTTTCCTGCACGTCGTCCGCCATTTGATTACTCGAAAGCCACGTTTGTCAGAGCGAGATTTCCCATGTTTACGTCGTGATCTGTTAGTGTGTGGTGTGCTGTCACATGGGAACAAAACTGTTAGATCTATTTTTTGTTTGTTTGTGTGTTTATTATTTGTTAGTGGTATGCCTAAATTATGTTAATAAACAGTCTACAAATGTTAGTACCACGTCAGTTCAGGTTGGACTAGTGTACACTTTACAATAAGGTTCACAAATTCCCTTAATAAATGCTTTGTTAGTGGTAAGTCATGTTAATAAACAGTCTACAAACATGAGACACATTATCCATTGATGTTTAGATGGTTTCCAAGTTTACCAGTAGCCCAAATCAGTGCCCAAATGGGGAGTTAGTATTGTTTATTAATTCTGTGTTAGCTGTTATAAACTTGTGTATATACTGTATGTAGTATAATTAAATAAAGCTTATTAAATAAAGCTTATGAACAGGCATAGTTCATTGTTAGTTCATGTTAACTAAAGCATGAACTAAAGCACTAGTATATGAATGTTAACGAATAAAAATTAAGTAATGCTGAACAGATGCGTTGTTCATTTTTAGTTCGTTAACTAATGCATTAACCACAACATTAACTAATTATTGTGTTAATGTAAACATATGCATTAGTGAATATATGTTAACATTAACAAAACATTATCCTGAACAGTGGAGTTGTTCATTGTAATTTCATGTTAATGCAACTAACACATTAGTATATGAATAAGTTAACATGAACAAAGATGAAGTAATGCTGAACAGATGCGTTGTTCATTGTTAGTTCATGTTAACAAATGCATTAACTAACGTTAATTAATACAACCTTATTGTCAAGTGTTACCGGAACATCAAATTAAGACATGTAGCCTTTGTTTGAGAGGTAACTCCTCAATTAATAATATGATTTAATGTGCTTTTGAACTACAGGGAAACGGTGCTTTAACATGAGCAACACCACAAACACGGACGCTGCCTATAGGCTAATTCTGTCATGTGACAGCACATTTATTTGCGGTAAAGCCCCTTTTTGTCACAGATCGGTCAGTCTCACTCACTCCTAATCACTGTGCACACCCTCACCTGTTCCCTGATTGATCACACCTGCACCTCATGAGCACCTTCATCAAGACTGCTACTTAAACACACACCTCACAGCACTCAAGTGTCTGGTCTCGTTTTGATGAAGTGGACTCATTAAGCTATCCCAATGACTTACCTGTTACCTACCTGCTTGTTTATCTACCTCCTGTGTCCTCTCCAGCCAGGGCTGGACTGGTAATCTGGCATACCGGGCATTTTCCCAGTGGGCCGACACACTTTTGGGCCGGTGCAATTTTTTTTTTTCGGCCAAGGACCGGCCCATCATGCAGGGACAGCGGCCCATCACAAAGCACTATATAGACGGAGTGATATGGGATCTTGCTCCGCCTATGTAAATATCGCTTCACCTCTCTTCCACCTTCCTCTCAGTCTCTCAAAATGGACAGACCAAAGCGAAATGGTGGTGCTGAAAAGCTCCTTGTCGTACCTTGTCGTCGACAGTTCAGAAATGTACACAGCAGCGTTAGGGCTGTGCGATATGACGATATTTAGGAGACAGAACCAGGTGGAGAACGACCAGCCAGGACAAAACGAGGAGCTACATGTGTAGCATGGACATGCCTTTTTAAGCACTGCAGTTTTAAAACAACCGATTTTAAGCCGTTGGAACACAAACAACAGAGCTCTATGCATGCGCCATCTCTGTTTCTGTGTGAGAGGAGCGAGCTATTTTTATCGCCCACCCCTAAGCAGCGTTATCGAGAACAGGCTTGCTCTGTTGTGAGTGATGCGGGCCAAAGGGACAGGCAGGAAGAGAGGAGAGATGTTTAATCTGAAAGGAGCTTGATAACAGGGGCTCGCATGAAGGGGAAACGGAGGACTCTAACCTGTCCTAATGCGTGTGCACGCAACGAGTGTAGAATATGTAAACACTTTTTAGTAAAACGAAAATTCGTCCCTTGCACTTTTTTGGTTCCCATGGGCCAATGTGAATAAATCTAGATTTAAATATGACCTGACATTTTATTCTTATCAAAAACAATGAGATGGGATATTCTCTCTCACACACACACACACACACACACACACACACACACACACACACACATATATATATATATATATATATATATATATATATATATATATATATATATATATATATATATATATATATATATACAGCACCCGTCTCACCCGCAAAGCCCTCTGCCATTGCAGGTGATCCCACCCACCCGACACACAGCTTCTTCAGTCTGCTGCCATCAGGGAGGAGACTGCGGACTCTGCGGAGTCTCCAGGCTAGGACCAGCAGAAGGACAGCTTCATCCATCAGGCTGTCAGGAAGCTAAACTCCCTCCCGACCTTGCCCCCCCTCCCCTCTTTTGCCCCACGCACCCCAGAATTGACAATAAAGCAGACTTATATATCTATGTATATATATATATATATATATATATATATATATATATATATATATATATATATATATATATATATATATATATGCATGTATGTGCGTGTATGGTATGTGGTGGTGGTGGGCCGCCTGGACCAAAAAATGTCAGGGCCGATTTTTTGTCCCAGTCCAGCCCTGTCTCCAGCGTCTGCCTCCTCCAGCGATCTCTGACCAGTATCTCCACTCTTTCAGTGAGGTGTGTTTCCCCCAGCTTCCACGTGTTCCTGGCAAGGCAAAGAGTGTTACCTTTAGTTCTCATCCTCAATATTATCATTACCGTTGAAGTTTCTACTCCCCTGCATCTGCCCCTTTTCTCAGCTGTTTAATAAACACCTCTGTATTTCATCTAATCCTTTGTGTGAGTCTGCATCTGTAACAGAAGACCAGACCCATACTGAAGATGCGGCTTGAGTTGGCATCCATTAACGTGTGCCCCAGGGAGGAGGACCAACTTTCTGGGGGTTACATTATGTTCATCTTTCAGAATGGGGGGGGTGCTATATGCCCATGGTCCTGGTAGCCATAGTGGTCATGTTCGGAACTTTGGTCAGTGCCACTATGGCTCATCAGTCACGGCCTCCTGAAAGGTCGATTCCCTCACGGCCACCGGACTCCCCAGAACCGCCATGGTCTCCCGAGCACCCTGCACCGCCATGGTCTCCCGAGCACCCTGCACCGCCATGGTCTCCCGGGAATCCTGCAACGCCATGGCCTCCGAAGCTCCCTGTCCCGCCATGGCTTCCTGAGCCTCCTGTCCCGCCATGGCTTCCTGAGCCTCCTGTCCCGCCATGGCTTCCTAAGTCTCCTGTTCCGCCCTGGATGCCTCCCCACTGTCCCTATCCTGCACCGGCATCCAGGGCGCCCACCCCGGTGGGATTGTTACGGCGTGGGACGCGCCTTCCGGGAGGGGGAGGTACTGTCACAAATCGGTCAATCTCACTCACTCTCAATCACTGTGCACACCCTCACCTGTTCCCTGATTGATCACACCTGCACCTCATGAGCACCGTCATCAAGACTGCTACTTCACACACACACATCTCACAGCACTTAAGTGTCTGGTCTCGTTTTGACGAAGTGGACTCATTAAGCTATCCCAGTGACTTACCTGTTACCTACCTGCTTGTTTATCTACCTCCTGTGTCCTCTCCAGCGTCTTGTCTCCCTCTCTCCAGCATCCGCCTCCTCCAGAGATCTCTGACCAATATCTCCACTCTTCCAGTGAGGTATGTGTTTCCCCCAGCTTCCAGGTGTTCCTGGCAAGGCAAAGACTGTTACCTTTAGTTCTCATCCTCAATATTATCATTACCGTTGAAGTTTCTAGTCCCCTGCATCTGCCCCTTTTCTCAGCTGTTTAATAAACACCTCTGTATTTCATCTAATCCTTTGTGAGTCTGTATCTGTAACACTTTTCTCGACAAAAAGTGTTTCCAAACACTTTTTTGTGACATTTGAAGTGTCGATATAGAATTTATGTGCTAATATTAAGCGGAAAAATATTGTCGACACATAAGAAATTTTATAGATAAATAGCATTCCCATCAGCTACATAGGTAAAGCGCTAAATATTTTTTTAATATACATTTCTCAGCCCCCCCAGCTCAAAATATGTTCCCACGGCTATGCGCTAGTTCACACAGTTCCAATGTTGCGATGGGTTAAATAAGCACAGTAAACTAAATAGCAGACAAACAGAACTACAGTCAAGCGCTGACCAGTATTGAAGTGTACAGCAAATATGCAGTCATAACTTTGTTTTTGCTGAGTTTATTTAATTAATATTGTGTAGGCTTATTCATTGATGTTAACTTGGATTTTTTTTTTTTTTAATGTGTATTCAAAATGACAAAATGTCATGCCTTTGAAAAATGAAGAAAACAGCAAAATGTGATGCTTTATCTTTGTCTCATTGAGCATCTTTCTGGCACACGCCACAAATATGAACCAATACACAAGAAATACTTGAAGCACAAGCCACCTATTTTTAGATGTTTACATTTAGATTATTTGACGTTAAATGCATCATATAAGTCACTTTGGAATAAATCACAGCATGCATCAAAAACGTGACTTTACAGTCTGGAAAATACGGTAGGCTATAGCAAATTTTTTTCCGCGGACCCTCTGGCACTTTGAGAACCGCTGGTCTACACAGAAGAAAGCCCTCTCTAGACTCTGCCCGAGTTGTGTCGAGCTATTCATTAATCTGGTTGTTTGATGAGAAAAGGATGAATTGTAGTTGCAATAAATGCATCAAGAATCCGAACACCTGCAGCAGAGGACTATTATTCTGCCTCGCTGCGGAAGAACTGATGACGGTGCGGTTTGATCTTTGGCTGACCAATCAGCAGAAAGGGGCATTTAATTCCCGCCCATATGTAGAAATCGAATATTCAAGCTGTTTATTCATTTTTCTCTTAAAATTGTTTACTTATTTTGATATTATCCTTTGAACCAATATCTTCTTTCTCACATCTCCCATACAGACAAAGTGAGAGACCAAAAATGCAACCAAATACTTCCCATGGACATGTGGTCTACAGATGGGAGGTGCCCCCAGATGTGCATAAAATCTTCAAAAACAAACCTGAAATGTTCATTTATGGTTTTGTAGCCAGACAGAGTTGTACAAACAACATATTTCTTCTCAGGAAGTCACAGGTCGACATCGATATTCCACATACGCTGATTTCCACATCTAGGTATTATTATGAGGTCACAAAGGTCAAAGTCATCAATAATTTTTGTCATTTGCTGGTACATAATGACTACTAGTATGCAAGTAATATGCATGTATGCTAATAAGCAGCTAGGTAATAGTGAATAGTGTTCCCTAGTCCAAAGTGTTACTGAAACTTTTACTATAGTTTGTGAAAAGTGTTGATTACAGCATTACATTTAAAGGTGCAATAGGTGATTGTCTTCAGAAACATTTTTTGTTATGCTGGTTGATAGTCTCTTCACATCCTGATAGCAATCATTAAGTTAAGTAAATGTATTTGTCTGCATTTATGTATACTGTGGAAGGCGTAGGACCAAGAAATGTTAATTTCCGAGCATTTTGATTGACTTTCCTACCTGCCTGTCAACATGTATTTGCATACCTCTGCGCACCCTGTTCGCACAGACACGATGCATCACCAGTGCATTCACGTACGCTGTGCAGACAGTGAGAATTGCAGGCAAACATCAACAACCTGATCTTCCTTCCTGGTATTGTTGTACTTTACTGTACTTTAAAGTTTTCTCACCGGTGAATGACACATGATGTATTGTAGTAATGTTGTCTGTGGTTGTTTGGTCTGTGTGCGTATATGCGATCAGGAGGCATGGCTTTGGACGGCAATTTGCAGGGAGGGTGGGATGTTCACTTTCAGCGCTATCAGGCTAAAGTTAGCATTTTCCAAAATGTTCTACTGCACCTTTAAATAAAGTTGCAGTGTTGTAGCCATGCAATTGCAATGATCTCACTATTGTAGCTTGATTTCAGCACTCTCACAAATGCTGTATACTGTAATGTTTTGGCTAGAGTGCAGAACTCCCTAAGCTTGTGCTGAAGTGAAGTCATTGATAACTCCAGCATTTCTAAATATAACATTCTTGATGCTTGATTACTTCATATAATTTAATCACAGTTTAAACAGGTGATTTCACGCTACTAAAAGGAACAATGAGAAGGACCATTTACCCAGCAGGCGCACAACATAAGACGTTGATATTTGGTTAGATATCGGGTGACCAAAATTCAATGTCAAGCCAATGTCTAATGACAACATTAATTTGACATCCAATACTGACGTCAGCTGACGTTGATATTTTGTTGTTTTTAGGTTGCTGCAAAGTAACCAAAATCCAGCGTTGAGCCAATTTACAACTATGATATTACGTAAATATTGTAATATTGCATTAGTTGGAAAGCCTGTTTGCCATTACTTTCTTTATATGATAACATTTTAAATTGCCAGTAAGCTTTATTAATTGTGACTGGCTCTGTAACTGACACTCAATTTCCCCCAGGTTCAATTGATATAATGTAATTTACTCCATGGGACCTATTCAATCTGCTAAATATAATGAACTAAGTAACATGCTAGTTGGTAAGAATTGCATTTAATACTAAAATTGATTTCTTTAAATAGCGACTAGTTTATTTTCTTTTATTAGGCTATACAAACAATACATGTGTTTAACCGGATTCATCTTGTACTTGTATTTTTGTTATTGTTGTTGATTTATTTTTTTGATCTGGACTTTATTACCCAGTATGTGTCTAGAAGAAGTCCTGGCTGGTATAGCTCTATTTAATGACTTTTGATGAGGACTGCTTACGTCTTGCAGGGCATGGGACAAAGCTCCCAAATTAGGGACTATGCCACAAATTGGCATTTAAAGTGGAAAAATGACACCATGAATGTAAATGATGTGCTTAGAGAAAAACAAAAAAACAAAGATATTCATGAACATTATTGCAGTCAGAACAGAAGAGGAAGAGAATCTCATTTTAATAGTAAAAAGAAGTTTAATACACAGAATGACGTCACCAAAACAAGTTACGATGATACAGCAGGAAGTACATGATAGAGAGGAAGTCTGATGTTTTTTTTTTTTTTTTGTCCCCAAGCTCAAAAATATCAGTACACAAACAACTGTGTTTACAGCACTACAGGAGAAAATAGAGCATCTGCACCATGTCTAAATAATTACCCTGATAAACTACTACATTAACAGATTACAGAGTTTGTAGTTATAGTTAATGTTTGAGCCCCACTTTATATCAAACAATGCAAAAAGATACAGTAAACAAGTGACAGATGAGTGTTTTTTTTAGTTTTCTTGAAGATTTTTTATTTGTTCATTTGTTTTGACTTCTTTCACAAAGAATGGTTTTAAAAAGGCACCATGGAAGGTGAAAAATCATCTGGAGACACTTATAGTTCTAGAATATTCAGTGGAAATTAGGAGAATGGAAATTGGTGTGTGTGTGTGTGTGTTTTTGTGCAGTTTCATTGTGCTAGGTCTGTCAAAGAGATGATCAACAAATATCACAATACTTGCAGCTATCACTGTGATGTTGTAATTGAGAAATTATGTATTTTGCTATACATTGAGTTCTTTTATTTTATGGTATATATTTGGTTTTCAAATATGTAAATGTTCAGGTGTGATATTCTGTTTATCTTCGAATGAAAGCACTGAATGAGAAAGTCCAATATGTACATTACCACTGGGGGAGAGAAAATATTGTTTTTCAGCATCCCTCTTTTCAACGTAAGTTTGGCTTTCTGAAAAATGACACTCTACCTTACAAGGTATTTTTTATGGAGCCCTTTAAGGGACATGGTGGTGGGAAAAATTTGAGGTGAGTGGAAAAAATTCAGGTTGGGAGGAAAAAATATTTTTCTCTCGAGAAACTTTGCGTTCCCTCGCAAAACTTTTGCGTTCTCTCGCAAAACCATTTGAGTTCGGACGAACTCTTCCTGTTTACTTTACAACTTGCAGTGGTCACAGCTCGTATGTTCACAATGGAGCGGTTCATAGTGTTTTATTTTGAACTTGGACTCAATAAATTAATACAGTCAGTGCTTATTTCAAGGCACGGTTTTGGGACATTCTAAAACGCTTAATGTGGCTTAATGTTTTAAAACAGTGACATTGGAGGACTAAATTCGATAATAAAAAATCCTGATAAAAATGATTAGGCTACCATTAATAACCTTATTAATAATATTACTATTAATAAAGCAGAATATGAACGCAACGCCCTGCACGTTAAGCCTTTTCTTCCCCATAGAAAACGCTTAAGGTTGGCTAATGAAAGGTTCATACAGCTCGTATGTTCACAATGGAGCGGTTCAAAAAGTTTTTATTTTGAACTTGGACTCAAGTATAAAGAAATACAGTCAGTGTTTAGTTCAAGGCACGGTTTTGGGACATTCTAAAATGCTTTAATGTGGTTTAATGTATTAAAACAGTAACATTGGAGGACCAAATTCGATAATAATAAATACTAATAAAATTATTAGGCTTATATTAATAACCTTATTAATAATATTACTATTAATAAAGCAGAATAGCTCAGAATATGAATGCAACGGATTTGGTATTTTTAAATCACCGTTTTCAGTCATTAGCCTACCTTAAGCGTTTTATGGGGGAGAAAAAGCTTACGTGCACGGCGTTGCGTTCATATTCTGGGCTATTCTGCTTAATATTATTAATAAGGTTTTTAATATTAGCCTAATAATTTTATCAGCTTTTATTATTATCGAATTTGGTCCACAAATTATCGAATTTTAAGCCACATTAAGTGTTTTATTATGTCCCAAAACTGTGCCTTGAACTAAGCACTGACATACGAGCTGTAACCACTGCAAGCTGTAAACAGGAAGAATTTGTCCAAACTCAAATGGTTTTGCGAGAGAATGCAAATATCTTTGAGAGAGAAGGCAAAAGTTTTGCGAAGGAACGCAAAGTTTCTCGAGAGAGCGCAAAAGTTTTGCGAGAGAGCGCAAAACATTTGAAAAATATTTTTTCCTCCCACTCCGATTTTTTTCCCCTCAGCCCGATTTTTTCCCACCTCCATGTCCCTTAAAGAGCTCCGTAATTTTTAAACTCAAAAGAATAGTCACCCTTTTTTTTTTCTTTTCTTATCTTGGACAAAGTAGAAATTAGTGAATAAGGAATTTTGGTAAGTGCCACACACAGCAATGATATGTCTTTAGAAGACTTAGTATGGAGTATGATGCATGTATTGAATGGACAACCTTTTATTCTTTTTGCTATTTTAGAAACAAAGTCATACTCATTTTCCTATTTCCTTAATCAAATCCCTTCAAACAGAAAATACATCTGCTGTTATTACCTAATTAGGTAATTTTACCTTATACCTTTTTTCAAAATTTAATGTGATTGTGGTCACACTTTATTTTAAGGTCCAATTCTCACTATTAACTATTAAAGGATTAGTTCATCCAAAAATGAAATACTCACCCTCATGTTGTTCCAAACCTGTAAGACCTTCATCATCGTTCATCTTCAGAACACAAATTAAGATATTTTTGATGAAATCCGAGAGCTTTCTGGCCCTCCATAGACAGCAACACAACTACCATGTTCAAGGCCCAGAAAAGTAGTAAGGACATCATTAAAATAGTCCATGTGACAGCAGTGGTTCAACCTTAATTTTATGAAGCCACAAGAGTATTTTTTGTGCGCAAAGAAAACAAAAATAGTGACTTCATTCAGCATTTTCTTCTCTTCTGTGTCAGTCTTCAACACACATTCACGAGAGTACCACGACACATGCGTGTGTTGCTGCTGACGCAGGAGCCGGCGTTCTGACAGAACCCCGATGCACTGCGCCTTGTTTGCAAGCAGTGGAAGACACAAGCTGTACATAAAAAAGCCCAGCCTTACTTATCCGAACCAGAATATACAGACGATGAACTATGAGAGATGGACGTTCTATGTCAAAACGCAGGCTTCTGCGTCAGCAGCACCATAAGCATGCGTCAACATGAGGGTGAGTAATTAATTGCAGAATTTTCATTTTTGGGTGAACTAACCCTTTAACTATGACTTTTGCCTCAAACTCCTAATTTGTTGCCTATTAATAGTTAGTAAGGTAGTTGTTAAGTTTAGGTATAGTGTAGGATTAAGGGATCTAAAATACGTTCATGCAGAATAAGGCTTTAATATGTGCTTTATAAGTACTAATAAACAGCCAATATGCTAGTAATGTGCATGCTAGTTAACAGTGAGAATTGGTACTTAAAATAAAGTCTTTTCCAATTTAGATTTTTGTTTTTCCAAAGTAAAATGACCTTATTAGACGGCGTTTGGCCCCTCCTCTCAATTTGCAATGATTACCTTCAGAGCCATTAACATTTAACATTATGTCTATGTTTTAATGGTGTTTGTGTCTTAGAGTAGGCTGTACACATTATTTACAGTGATATGGATATTTCTGTGGGTGCTATTTCAACCTTAATGGCTTTAAAACACACTAAACCATTGCACAGAGAGAGCGAGTGAGAAAGAGAGAGGGCTACAAAAAGAGAATAATAAAAATTGTTAGTGATTTTTTTTTTTCTTTCTTTTTTTCGTTGTACAAGTCAGACTATCACACCATTGTAAAAATGACTATTTGCTGCTTGGAATTCATAAGACCAAGCTTTTAAAAAAAGGTAATATGTAAAAGTCAAAATTATTGGTCTAAAAAAAAATTATGGTTGGATGTTTAAACAGCTAAACCGACCTGCTGTGTGTTAACATTAAAGTTTCTCAAATTTTTCATACATATAAAATGAATTTCAACAGCAGACCATGTGTACAAATTTAGGCGTTTGTTGTTATAATACAAACTGCAATATATGCCCTGCATATACTACTTTTCATCAGTCACTACAAATCTATTATCAAAACACAGAAAATGAATGTAACAAATTCTCAAGCAGCAAATAGTGCACTGGCCATCGTTGCAAAGCCTCGAGGTCTAAAGACTGATGGCCAAGGGGCAGCAGAGGTGATGCGTGCATTCACCCTGGTCACTAGGGCGGTGATGTTGATGTTTTCAAGACAGATAGCACCAGAGATACCTCTGTGACTGGCATGTTGATTGACATACGGAAAACGGAGTCTACATGGACTCCCCCTGTGAATCATCATCTTCCAGAGACAAAGGCAAGTATAAATCCTAGAGGTGAAGACAGGGTAGGAAGACAAGGTGAAATAAAGACAAATTGGTGTTACGTTTACACAATAATGACGAGTATGGCTGTGTCCGGAATGGAATACTAGCATGCTGCTTATACGAGATACTTTTTGTCAGATCAAATATCAGTCAGACAGGATTGATCCAAATCCAACATTGTGTAATATGGTTGTTGCTGTTCAAAACAGCTCAAAACAGTGTTATAAAAAGACAATAAACATTTTCTGGCTGCATGATACTGGATTGGAAATGAAGGTTTAAGTTGAACGCATTACATTATGGAATAGAGTATTCCATGCAGTGTGCTCTGGTTATACTGCATTTTTGTGCAAGTAAACATTTAGTTTTATGTTTAGGTGGTTAACATACATAGATACAAGAACTGACAGAACATTACCTTCTGTTTGCGAGTGTTGCCAGGGCTAGTTGGGGTTGAGATGGGAGACTGCTTAGAGATGGGAGTAGAGAGCTGACTACTGGAGCCTGTTCCATTAGCTAGACAAAGAAAGAAAAATTACAAATGTGAAAGAGAGGGATGAAGAGCCACAGACAGAAATATTAAGGTAAAAGAAAAGACAAATTGTGGGGTTAAGCATTGTCTCCCCTCCTCCTGTGTGTAATCATGTTGTCAAGTATCGTCTAGCTAGCAAACTGCTGTATCTGTATGCTGGAACTCATTTACACATCTCTTTATGAATAGTGCAGGTTGCTATGATACACCAGAGCTGTGTTTACATGTGAGAGTGGTGTGATCCAGTGTACTCAAGTACTAAAGGCTGTTTCAAAAACAGAGCTTTCATTTTAAGCAATACAAAAAAAAAAAAAAAAAACCCCTAAGGACCAGGTGCCAGGCCTTAAAACCGTTCCAGCTAATGAATAAATAAAACAAAGAGAATGTCAGAAGAAAAGCCAGTCGATGTTGGAAAACCTGGATAAGGAGATATGTGAAACTTAGCCTTTCATGTGTTAATTGAATGCACAACGGGTCTGGATTTATTTATTTATTTTTTTTGGATGATCCCAGTTCAAAACAAATTCTACTCTCTATCATCTGCATCTGTGAAATGCTATTAATTGCCACAGGTGATAATTTTGATTATTCCCTCAGCGATAACTGTGCATAGCTAAACACTTACATTTGGAAAGACTTTTCTGTTTAAAAACAGAAATGTAATATTTAATTTTATTTTTTATTTTTTTTTTTTTTTTACAAAAATACATGATAAATTGTACTTTTAGTGGTGGGAATACTGTTCTAGGTGGATGAATGTCTGGTTGTGCATTGATTTATAGTTGGTACTTTTCACAAACAAGGTTAACCAACAATTTAATCACACTGGTTTCAAGTTAACACATACTATGTGTAAGTCTTGTGGCTATATAGCCACAAGACTTACACATACTATGTGTATTTATATATTACCTTGGTGCTTTAAAGAACAAATAATGTGAAGAACCTACAATATCATTCAATAAATCAACAATCCTATACTGCCAAAAATGTATCTTGATAAGAAGAGAGATAAGGAGGCTGAAATGAAAATGCTGTTATAGGGAAATGAAATAAAATAAAAATGTACCATATACATACACATGTAATGTTATAACCTAACATCATTCACTTTAAACTCTGATTAAAAATAAATGATGTAAAATATAGAATGGAAAAAGATAAATTGGCAAAGAGAGAACCAAAGGAATGTTGTAAAGACAGGAATGGAAGTTAAAAATAGACATATAGAAAATACTCAAAATGTCTTTGTTCATTTATTTCAAAAAGAGGGCAGTGCAATACAAAACATAAAAGATCGACTTCAAAACAATGGGGTGAGACATAAAGAAACATTAAAAGAAATAGGTTTAAAAAAGTGTTAGTCCAGACACCAGTGAGTGTGCAGTGATACAGATATTCTAATTTAAAGCACACAGGCCATGCAAGAACAGTTAGCATGCACAAATGAGCTATTCTTACAATAAAATAACATTGAAACAAATATTTCCTTAATGTTTTTTACATTAAAAACCTCATGAAATAATAATTTGTTCTGCTTTTAGTACATGCTGGCTTTTAGTTTTGAAGTTATCTACATTGTATATAGTATATGGTAACACTTTACAATAAGGTTCATTAGTTAACATTAGTTAACAACATTAGTAAACATGAACTAAGAATGAACAATACTTCTACAGGATTTATTAATCTTAGTTAATGTTAATTTCAGCATTTACTAATGCATTATTAAAATCACAAGTTGTGTTTGTTAACATTAGTTAATGCACTGTTAACTAACATTAATAAACAATGAACAACTGTATTTTCATTAACTAACATTAACAAAGATTAATAAACAGTGTAATAAATGCATTGTTCATTGTTTGCATGTTAGTTAATACATTAACTAATGTTAACAAATGACACATTGCAAAGTGTTACCGTGTACTAATAATTATTAAATTCGATAACATTTTAGCAAATGTACACAATTAAAATGTACGTTTATTCATCCAGAAAACATAACAAAAATGTTGATGACAAATCTTGTCTGCAAGGGTGTGTAAAGTTATTTATTTTATAAAAAATTTTATTTATTTATTTATTTATTTTTTAGACTTAAAGTCTAGACTTACTCTGACTAGCGAATATTCAGTAATTATTCAGGAAACTTGTGTGAAAAAAGTGTTTATTTTGCAGTTTTGTTTAGTGAAGTCAGTTGTGTAGAAATGACACTTTAACTTTAAACGATTTAGAACTCTGTGAGATTCTGCCACCACAAGATGGCAGTCAATGCATGACACTGCTGACTGTGGATTAAAAGGTCAAAGAAGACATATTAAAGATTTCCTTTTCCTTGTCACTAAAATATCATCACTTTCCTAGCCACCTCCTTTACAATCAGGGTAACTCTGCCAGGGTAATACCTATACTTGACCATATGAAGGTGTTGATTGGGCACTGTTTGCCTGAGTTTCTTTATGTAGATGCCATATATTCCTTATAGCTTCTTATTTGTGTTGATCCTATAGTATGCAAGGATGGCCTGTACAAACTCCTTTTGGCCCTAATCCTAAGAATATAAAGTGTCCCCTGGCTAAGTCTTGCTTAGAAGATTGAGTGATCCTTCCTCTCTAAATTATTAAACATGTAAAAAGAGCAAATCTATCTGCTTACATCAAACTCAAAATTGTGTGACAGACATCACACAGAGACCTAAACACAGATGTTTGCTTGCTTGCTTTTTCTTTTTCTTTCTTTCTTTCTTTCTTTCTTTCTTTCTTTCGTCAATGGATTAAAAAGGCATGATGTTTGTGCATGTTTTGTTTTTGTGCATATTAAGTACATATGTTTTGATTGCCGTTTTGATCTGTCTTTTGTGAGATGCTTTGAATCTGAAATTTGGATATGTTCAGAGCAGTGCTCTGATATTTTCTAAAGATTTATGATCCTGTAATATTTCTACAACCGACTCATCCCTGGCATAATAGTTGAAAATGCATATTGAGAAGCATTCAGTACAGTTGCTTTGACCTTTAAAAGTGAAAATCTGCATGTATGAAACATATTGCATTATATTATATATGTATTAAAGTCATTTTGAAAATATTTACTGTTTATGCACACAGAACGTTAATTGCATAGGCTAATACAAGAACAAATACAAACATGGGCAATTAAGTGATTATCACAGAATAACAAAAATCAAGTTGTGACAAGGTGCTAAAAAATCTCATAAAAACATAAAACAACATAATCATGCGTAATTTAACCATGCAAACAAAATAAAATGTGCTAATATAATATCATGGAGAAGCTGTTTAGAATAAAATAAAGTGTATTATTGTTGAAAGCCTGTCAATCATCCATGCAAGAAATTGTGGTGCTTTAGCCGTGATGTGAAATTAACTAATTAGTAAAGCTTCATTATGGGGTTAAATGTGTGTTGAGCTGATATGAATCACATAATTATAGGCTCACTGGAATCAGCCGGAGACTTGCAGCGTCGGACGGGACCGGGACTCTTAGTAGAGCCCCTCTGTCCTTTGGGGGTCTTCATCACGCGACACTCTACAGCAAGAGTAAAAGAGACAAATCATAGGTAAAGTTATGCCTTTAAAGTATGAAGAAATAGACATTCTTGAAGGATACAAAGTAGAGACGTCACCAACTTTTGCAGTGACAAATTCCATGATGTGAGAAAAACGCATCATTATGAGTTAATGAATAATATGCTAACATGAATAGTTTGTGAAATGCTTTTTTTTTTTTCCACAACATTTGTAAAAAAAGAGCATTAGGTAATATGTGAACTAAAGTTTAATGACATTTGTTAGCATTCAAAAGTACATGATTAATAATTAATTAAAAATTAAAAGTACATTCTAATTCCTGATTAAATCATTTATAGATTTTTAAAAAGTGCATGAGTGTATCAATTGCAAGTGTAATGACATTAACTAAAGATTTCGCATTATATAATGTTTGTTAATGATTAATTAATGAAACATTATAAGTGCATTACTGCCACCTAACTCTCAAATGGACCATTGACGCTTCTTATTGATATTGTAGATAGAGTGTCAATGGTCCATTTGAGAGATAGGTGGCGGTAATGCACTTATAAGTCTGCGATCCGCCGTAAAGCAAGAAGAAGAAGAAGAGGTGTCAGGCGCCTAATGTTGTGAATGCACTCAGGACAGTTGGACAGTGCAGCGGATCAGAGGTAAAAAAAAAAAATATATATATATAAATACTGTTCAGTTTCTTGCCCAGACCGATTGTTTCGTGTCTTTAGACCTCAATATATAGTCACGATCCACAGGGTTTAATTTGGTTTTGTCTGTGGAAGATTTTTTTTTTTTTCCTTTTCTCTCAAAGCCGTGAGTACCATTGACTGCAATTATATGACTGACAGACTGCAACGGTTTGAGTTAAAAATCTTTGTTTGTGTTCTACTGAAGAAACGAAGTCACCTGGATCTTGGATGCCCTTGGGGTAAGCAGATAAACATTAAATTTTCATTTTTGGGTGAATTATCCCTTTAAGTAATGTTTAATAAGTACATTAGTAAACATTTGTGCATTATCATATATTTCTAGATATGTGAATATGTAAAAACTAATGATCTGTTAAGCATTATATAATATTTGTTAATTAATTAATGAAAGTTATTATAAAGTGTTACCTCAATGTATTTTATAGTCAATAATTTAAAATTTCATTTATTTATTAAAAGCTATGACCTACCGTTTTCATCTAGGGAGAAGTCATCCTGTGCATAGCGAAATTTTTCTGGTCCACATGCAATGAAAACGTCGTCATCACCAAAGAAATCTTGCAAGCAAGTCACCTAAAATAAACAAAGAAAGATATGAAAAGCTGTAAATTATAGACTACTATTTCTCAGAACACTAATTATGATACGACAGTGCAGCCAAAAAATTTTTAAGCTAAATTCCTATAACCAGAGTATAAAGGAATATAACCCAAAGGTGCTGGTTTGGAATGTGGTCATGAAAGAGAGCATGCACACCAGCCACTCTCTGAGTGCCAGTACCAAAGAACTTTGAAACTTTTTTTTTTTCTCTCTCTCTCACACAGAAACCACTCGAGTCCGGTAATTGTTGAGTAGAAATGGCATTTCAGATGAGCGATTAAAAAGGAGCGATTTAGTCCTTTTGATACGCTATAACAAAGTTTATTCCCAACTTTCAGTGTTTATTAAAAGTTTTCATTAAGTGTGTGGCAGGAGTCAAACTCTAAAGCCCTGAGACCATAGTGTGACTATTTTAACTGGCAGAGGAAAAAAACTAAACAAAAAAAACAACTGGTCAAATTTGGTCGTAAATGTAAGTTATTGAATATTTATTAATCAATGTTCACTGAACTTCACTGAAAAAATCATGTAACTGTAAAAGCTGTACAACTGTTGATTTGACATTCGTTTCTGCAGTTTTTCTCACTCACATTCATTTTTGCCTATAGTTTTGTCCTTTTCTAGCTGTTTTTGCTTATCAATAAACTACATATTTCAATTATTACTTTTGCCTGTATTTGTACTATAGTCATTCTGCATGTGTTAAGTTGATTTTAATTTATAACAAAATGTCGGTTTAGTTAGGGTGACCACATTTCAGTTTTCCAAAAATAGGACAGTTGGGGATGCAGACTTGGGGGGTTGGGGGTTGATTGGTGTTGGGTTTGTGGGTGGTTTAAGGGGGGTTATATAATATCCAAACTCAAAATATGTTATTTCCATACCTGAAATACATATTTTACAGTCACTTTTATGCAGATTGATCATAAACAAAGCTAAAAGGCTTCTTACCAGTGGCAATCCTTCACAAAACTTAACGTCTACCACAGCTTATCATGGGTAGAATGCAAAATGTTTCAATGTTACAAGCATTTCAGTCAAAAGAAATTTGTGCAATATTTCAAACCTTTAACCCACGGGGGTAAATCAACCAATGGCAACAGTAGCCCAATTCCATGGAAAAAAAAATGCGGACTTGGAATCCCTGCATCCAACACGAGCTGCTGGAATCAGATTTAACTGATCATGGGTCGAAAGTAAGGAGAGATGACTGACAGACCATGCTGAAGGATTTGCTGCTCAACAGACTGACAGATATCTAATCTTATAAGATGTGCTCCCATTACAGAGAGTGCGCGTGATTGCCAAATCGAAAGCGAAAGTGAACAGCAAGCAATGGCGACTGTAGAAAGCAAAAGCCGAATCCCGGACATTTTGGGCGATTTAGAAATCCCGACCGGATGCATTTTTTGAGGTCCAAAAAGAGGACATGTCTAGGGAAAAGAGAACATATGGTCACCCTAGTTTGGTTTAAATTTTTAATCCATTAATTATTGATTTTAAACAATAGTTGAAATCACACACACACACACACACACACACACACACACACACACAGCCCAGCATTTTGTGGTAAACATGTAACCAAGCCCGCTGGGTCAAAACAACCTAGTGCTGAGCTTGTCCCTTTTTGACCCAGCCACACCAATTGCCAAAATGTCCCAAATTGTGCTGTTTATAACACAGCATTTTAGCATGTATCTCTACCATGTATTGGCAGTTTAAGTGATGCTCACACACAGACACATTTGTATATATGTGTCTATGACTTTACTACGATCCTCCAGTTCTTCAGAAACAAGGAAATAAATATTTTGGACATTGTTGAAGACTGCTATTTGACATTGACATTGTATGCTAAAAATGGTTCACCACCAGCCAAGTAAAGAATCCCACCCCAATGACTCCAGTCTAACACACACACACACACACACACAGTGTTAAATGACAAAGCTAATCTATGCTGACCTTGCCATGAACAGCTGGCCAGCAGAGTGTGTCTGCATACTTGGATGTGTTTGTGTGTGTGTGTGTGTGCGCGCGCGTATGTGTTTATATACGTACGTACATACTTCTACCTACTTAACCATATTTTGGGGACAAATTATTACCCAGAATTTAACTAAATCTGACAAAATCTTCATTTAAGGGGAGTTGTACAAAGGCCCATTCAATTTGGTCGATTGTAGCAACTCATTGTTTAAATAATTTAAATTGCTCCCATCTGACAGTAGGTACATTCTGTCAATATGTAGGATGAATAGATACTCTTTTGTCCCAGTGGATTATTATTATTATTATTATTATTATTATTATTATATAATTAACAATAACAATAATAATAATAATTTATGCCATTTTGTATGTTGTTATTGTCCTGGTTATTTTTAAATTATTACTTGTGTAAACCAAAAGGTGGGAGTCTGTGTGTCCAAAAAAAACAAACAACAAAAAAAAAAACCAATATCTTGTTAAACCTCTTTACTGGCTTATCAGAGTGACATTTACTTAGATTCTGATAATTATCCAAACTGCCTGTCAATCATGTGTCAGTCGAGCCCCCTGCACCTGCTGCCCCCACTCCCCTTCCCGTGTTGTTCTGATTATATGAGAAACTGGGAAAACTCAAGAGGCAAAAATGTGTGTGTCAGAATTGCTCATAAAAATGGGCCATTAAAGAAGGCCTCATGGGACACATAAACTGCAAATTGTTCTTAGACACATCCAGTCCAGTCCAAAATATAAATCCATGTTTATGCAAACCTTTTGCTCTGGAGACCCCCACAGGGTCAAAGAGGTCAAGGGTCAAGGGTATACTGGGGTACGTGATGAAACCATAAAGCACATATAAATATACAGAATAAAACTGCCCTTTGCATTACAAGCACATCTGCAAGTTTTTATTTATTTATTTATTTTTTTTGTAACGAAATTATTTACTTGAAGTACCCCCAGTAATAAATATAATAAATGTTACATTTAATGACTCATTTTGTATATAAGATCAGTGTTATATTTTGATTTATTTGATTTTTATTTTAACAAATTTTATTCTGTAATCTGAAATTAATTTTAATGTCAAAACTTATTTGCATTTTTTTATGTCGAGGTGATTTCGGAAGCACTCTTACAAATAATGGAATTAGTCTAGAATGGTGTTTCTCTTCATTCGCGATACACAGTCAGATGCCGACCAACACCAACAGACTTGTTTGTCAGGTTTTGTTGGATCAGTGTGTTACCCATGTTGGCATCTGTTGCTGTTGAACAGCAGCTGTCAGGTTCCAGAATGTTTGTAGATTGATGTACAGTTATCTGGTGGTTGTAGGCATTGGTTTGCCTCTAACAGGGCAATAAGTCTTAAATGGGTCATCAGATGCCCACTTTCCACAAGTTGATATGATTCAAGTTGACCCGTCCCCAGATCAATGAAACAATCAAATGACCTGATTTCAGTCCGTAACCATATAGTTTTGGAAAGATTCAGTTGGAATTCATAATGTTGTCCTTCATCAACAAAACAATTTGTTGTTTGCTTATAGTTCACAGGCAGCTGTGATCATGATCACTGTTTATGTGCATGTCTAAGGGACGGGTTCTGTTGCTTTTTTGTCATTTTTACATGATGAGCAGTGAATGGAGAGTGCATCAAAAAATAAAAAATAATTAAGGGGGGGGGGCAGAGGGGAGCTTCACACAGACAGAGTGAAACATTATTATTTATTTATAATTATTATTATTATCATTATATTATTATTATTATTATTATTATTATTATTATTATCGTATTTATCATGAATCTGGTCTGTGGCTTTCTGTCCGATTGCCACCAGAGGTCGTTATCCCATTATATTGACACTCACACTACACAGATTGTTACACATCACCCTGGACTGCATTTCCCATTATCCATTGCACTGATTGCACCAACAGCTGTAACCAATCAAACACACTCTACATAAGCCATGGACTTTCTCCTTCAGATCGCCGAGTATTGTTTAGCTTCTGTCATTGTGATAGCTGTTAGCTACTTTACAGAGCCTTTCTTAATTTCCTTAGTCTAGTCAAAGTGATAGTCTTGCCTTGCGTGTTTTTGATTCTTGCCTGTGTGGTTTGGATATCCCGTGTGCCTAGCCCTGTTTTGGATACTGTTTGCCCCAGCCCGGACTATTGCTTGTGTTTATGGATTACCCCTTTTGTCAAGCCCTCTGGATATTGTTAGCCGTCGACCGACCATGCCCGCTTTGGATTATTCTTTTGCCTTGCCCTCTATATACCTGTTTGCTATTGTAAGAACCTTGCCTGTTTTGCGACCACGTCTTTGAATAAAGCCTAGCAGATGGATCAGAACCCTTCCTCTGTTCTTTCCGTAACAGTATTTGCTTTTAATTCTAACTGCTTTAACTTCTATCATCTGCATATTTTGTCTTTGGCTATTTTCCCTGTACATTTTTTTTTTCTCAGTAATATTCTATGTTTCTATAGCTATTTTTATTTATTTATTTATTTATTTTTAAATGAGGAAACTACATTGACTAAAATAAAAAAAAAACAAAAAAAATAAACAATGTTTCTGTGACAAGACGCAGTTTCACTGTGAGACAAAGACTTGCTGTTATACAGTATACTGTCATATATACACATTTGCCCCAAAAATAAATAAAAAATAATGTTCATTACATTTATTACAAACCATGTGGCATCTATTAACAAATGCAGCTGATATTTTTCTTAGGACTAAAGGTCTCTGCACACTGAGTCCGAAATTTTCGTATGCGTTTTTTCGTATTCATTATCCTAAAAATTTGTCACGCACAGAAACCTTGCACAGCTGAGTCCGATGCGTATTAATTAATCCGTTGCAAAAAAATAAAAATAAAAAAATCACAAAACAGTAGCCTACTAAATGGAGTCTTCAAGCATTGAGGATGATTTTGTTGTCCTCTCGCTTCTTAAAATAAAATAAAAGAAAAAGAAAGGAAATATTGGGTCCATCCAATCCTGAGATATAGAGGAAGGAGAGTTCCCATTCTGTTCCCATTCGCCATTCTGGATTTTGGCGTTCGCTTGTACGGTGGCTCTGAACTGTCAAAATACCTCTCAAAATGCTTGCCATGAATGCGAAAAACAGAAGAAAAAAAAATTCAAACCCGATCCGAATTTTTTTTTAGTTTTTTTTTTTTTATGACGGACAAAAATTTCGGAGGCAGTATGTAAACATGATTGACAAAACATAGGGTCATATTTATTTTTTAATGTGTGAAAATTTCGGATGAAATGCAATGACCTTAACTGAAATTAAATTCCTTAAATCATTTTCAACAAACTGGACTAAATGTCATTTTTCATTGATGTCTGAAGGAAATTCACACAAATGTCCTAACACTGGTGTCCTATCACTGCTGTAGTTCAAAATATATCTGTTGCTTCTATTGCATTTTATTTGACTAATTGATTGATAGACAATACAGTTATTAAAATACTTTAATACAGTTAAATACAGTTTTATTGACTGTTTACTCAACGTTAACAAGAAGTTAATTTTTAACTACGCCATTGATAGATAACTTGTGTAATCTGACTTCACACATCAATGCAAAATGGCCAATTTATTTTTAGCTAGTACTAAGAATAGCACCAGATTAGTCCATAAATCACATTATAATTATAATTATAATAATTATAATACTCTGGTTATAATAACACACACACACACACATTTATAAAATACATAAAAGACTAATTCATATTAGGGGTTGAACGACTTCTGATTTTTTAAAGTCGACTTTTATGTGATGAAAGTCGAGTCGAAGTCGACTAGTCGCTGATGACGTCATTAATGAGCAAGTAAGTCTGGAGCTGTGACAAACACCTTATGCACAGCTATGGCATATGACACAGCACTGCCCACATGGCTATTGCTCCTATAACAGCTCATTTTTATCAGTTCTTTTGTCTTTGGGTCGTTATATTTCTCACAGATTTCTGCTCGTTCTAAATCAGATACAGATAAAGTAGCACAGAAAAGATTACATTCATATGGATGTATTAGTGAGAAAGCGATTGCGTGTGTGAATTAATTCTACCTGGCAGCATCTCTCTACTAGGAGTGAAGCTGTGGGATTTAGTTATTAAGAAATATATGCTTGAACTTTTCAGTTTCTAAGCTATTTTATTGAGAAATCACAGAACAGCGTTGACAATATATTTCCGCGCTGAACGATTCTGTGTGCACGCGATCTGCGCGTGATGTACGCGCTACTGTCTGAAGCCTATGTGTGTGCGTTACTGAGCAGCAGCGCATTAGATTAGAATGGCGATTAACTGACCTGTACAATAAGCTGTTTAAAATGTGCATTCTTCCGTTCAATTTCGAACATCCAGTAATATAATCGCACACGTCTTGTGGAGCGCTTTCAGAGTATGAATTAATTTGTAATTTTAGCTGTTTGGAAACGGAGCGTAAATGTGGATTTCTTATACTCTTGCGCCCTCTATAGGACTAGCGACTAGTCGATGTCAAGCCATGTCGACGTCATGGCAGAGCACTGAAGTCGACTAGTCGATTAGTCGGTGCAACCCCTAGATCTGATATGTTAAATAAATTAAAACAATGCTTAATGTTAATTAATATTAATGAACCATTTAGCTCTTCTTTTTTTGCTGTCTTTTGTGAGGTTATGCAGTCATTCATTGTAGTCAAAGTTTCGTTTTGAAATACTTAGCATCAAGTAAAAAAAAAAAAATAATAAAATATACACCTTTGTAAGCATCACAGGATTAGATAATCGATTTTACCTTTAATGTCATATAAAAACAAGCTGTAGAAGGTCATTTTACATGGAAGTCATATGATGTCTTTCTATGTAAATGGGTTGCTCTTGGCCTGAATAATCTTCAAAATAGACCAGACTCTATGCTGATAGTTGAAAGCCTGGCTCTATCACATCTGAAATGCTATTACAATACTAAACATTTTGTAATTCTAAAAACTATACAGATTTACATCAGACAGTTAAATTATATTCACAGCTATAGTAATCTCTATATTTTATGGCTCTCGCACACAAATAAAGGACACCCCCTCTAGCCCTTAAAATCCTTGCCTTAACAGCTGCCAGGGCCACATGCTTCTTATTCATCAATAACCCCTCCCAAATGCATACCCTCAAATTTAATATAGGTCATACAGCAGTCCACATATATTATAACACACACACACACACACGCATATATACTCACTCTGACATGCTGCCAATCTGCACCCTGTCCTTCATTGTTTCAATGTACTATGTTGGACAGATAACAGTCCACACAGAAATGACCATAAGAAGCGGTCAGTCTGAAAGGAGTTTGCAGAGAAATACTGTGCCTGTGTTTGTGCACTTTTGTTTCCAGATAAAAAAAAATAAAATAAAAAAATTTCCAACAGAGTATGTTACCATGTTTCAAGTTGTATCAATTTTAAATATGCTGTAGAATTTACAATACTATTTCAATTAACTAATAGCAAAAATGGTATATACAGTCAGGTCCATAAATATTGGGACATCGACACAATTCTAACATTTTTGGCTCTATACACCACCACAATGGATTTCAAATGAAACGAACTAGATGTGCTTTAACTGGAGACTGTCAGCTTTAATTTGAGGGTATTTACATCCAAATCAGGTGAACGGTGTAGGAATTACAACAGTTTGCATATGTGCCTCCCACTTGTTAAGGGACCAAAAGTAATGGGACAATTTGCTTCTCAGCTGTTCCATGGCCAGGTGTGTGTTATTCCCTCATTATCCCAATTACAATGAGCAGATAAAAGGTCCAGAGTTCATTTCAAGTGTGCTCATTTGGAATCTGTTGCTGTCAACTGTCAAGATGAGATCCAAAGAGCTGTCACTATCAGAAGCAAGCCATCATTAGGCTGAAAAAACAAAACCCATCAGAGAGATAGCAAAAACATTAGGCGTGGCCAAAACAACTGTTTGGAACATTCTTAAAAAGAAGGAACGCACCGGTGAGCTCAGCAACACCAAAAGACCCAGAAGACCACGGAAAACAACTGGTGGATGACCGAAGAATTCTTTCCCTGGTGAAGAAAACACCCTTCACAACAGTTGGCCAGATCAAGAACACTCTCCAGGAGGCAGGTGTATGTGTGTCAAAGTCAACAATCAAGAGAAGACTTCACCAGAGTGAATTCAGAGGGTTCACCACAAGATGTAAACCATTGGTGAGCCTCAAAATCAGGAAGGCCAGATTAGAGTTTGCCAAACGACATCTAAAAAAGCCTTCACAGTTCTGGAACAACATCCTATGGACAGATGAGACCAAGATCAACTTGTACCAGAGTGATGGGAAGAAAAGAGTATGGAAAAGGAAAGGAACTGCTCATGATCCTAAGCATACCACCTCATCAGTGAAGCATGGTGGTGGTGGGCATGTATGGCTGCCAGTGGAACTGGTTCTCTTGTATTTATTGATGATGTGACTGCTGACAAAAGCAGCAGGATGAATTCTGAAGTGTTTCGGGCAATACTATCTGCTCATATTCAGCCAAATGCTTCAGAACTCATTGGACAGCACTTCACAGTGCAGATGGACAATGACCCAAAGCATACTGCAAAAGCAACCAAAGAGTTTTTGAAGGGAAAGAAGTGGACTGTTATGCAATGGCCAAGTCAATCACCTGTCCTGAATATCATTGAGCATGTATTTCACTTGCTGAAGACAAAACTGAAGGGAAAATGCCCCAAGAACAAGCAGGAACTGAAGACGGTTGCAGTAGAGGCCTGGCAGAGCATCACCAGGGATGAAACCCAGCGTCTGGTGATGTCTATGCGTTCAAGACTTCAGGCTGTAATTGACTGCAAAGGATTTGCAACCAAGTATTAAAAAGTGAAAGTTTGATTTATGATTATTATTCTGTCCCATTACTTTTGGTCCCTTAACAAGTGGGAGGCACATGTGCAAACTGTTGTAATTCCTACACCGTTCACCTGATTTGGATGTAAATACCCTCAAATTAAAGCTGACAGTCTGCAGTTAAAGCACATCTAGTTCGTTTCATTTGAAATCCATTGTGGTGGTGTATAGAGCCAAAAATGTTAGAATTGTGTCGATGTCCCAATATTTATGGACCTGACTGTATAATTAATAATCATCATGTAATGACACATATCATAATTCTGTAATGTGGTATACCAAAACTATGAAATAATTATCTTTATGAACAATAATACTGTATGACTATTTGGACAAACCACTAACAAAGTATTAAACTGTGTAACTCATCCTGCACCATTTGTGGTATGGGCATGAATGATCTAAAAATTGCACATAGAGCTTGTTAAGGAGAGCAGTTCTATTAATTTTTATAGCAATCAGAGTTACAATTTTATGAATGATTAAATTTGGTTTACAAATCCAATCCAACTAACTAAAAAGGGACATGTGGCATATCTAAAGACTCAATATACTTTAATAGTGCCAGTTATCATTTTCCATCATATACAGTGTGTATGTGTATATATATATATATATATATATATATATATATATATATGTATGTATGATACCAATTACAGTTATTGATGATCTCTAATTACGGATCATCAGCCAATAATTTAGCCACAGTTAAGCTATTCAGATGTCTGATATATCTATGATGCAAAGAAATTTTGTTCATTAAAAAAATAGAGGTGTATACAGATTTAATAAGAGTAATAAATTAGTCTTTATGTTCAGAATACAGAAGTAAAACACTATTTTAATGTGGAGTTTCTCAAATGCCTTTTAAAATATCAAAAGCATGTGCTGCATAGCACAGACAAAAATATGAAAAAATTAAGACTGCCTTCATTCCTCCTCTGGGAGCTCTATTTGTTTTGGGGAAGGAGTGGTGACTGTCTGTGTGCTTACATTTATGCTGCTATTCAATTTGCAAAATGCATGATTGCTAAAAGATTATTCAACACTCTCACATGTGGTATCGCCCCCAGGAATCACACTAATTAATGTCTGCCCTCTCTTAAAAGAGAACAGTTAAAGAGAACACAACTCATGGAAGTACCTATCCCAAAAGCCCAGTTAGCTGGGTGGTGGGTGGTTGTGTGTGTGTGTGTGTGTGTGTGTGCGCGTGTGTGTTTGAGTGTGAGTGTGTGCATAGCTGCAGCACAATAAAAGTGTTTGCCTAAAAAAAAAAAAATACACAAGGGCAAAGAAGGTAAAAGACACAGAACTACAAAAAGGGAGAGGAGAACAAAGAAAAATGAAATGACTAGGTAAAAATTAATTACAAAAACAGTGAAAGTTTCAGTTTGATTCCTGTAATCCTGTAAGATGTCTTGTTTTAAAGAGTGAACCCAAGTGTGAATACCCTTAAAAAGCAACTATTGGCAGAGGAGTGTGGTCTTTTTTTTTTTTTTTTTGATGTCTCAGTAGCAGCAAAAATAGTGGTATTCATATGATATTAAATGCTTATGTTCAAATCACAATCACAATACATAATGAAATAATCATAATGTTGATTTGGCCAAATTAGGTAGCCCTATACTGTAAATAAATCATTTAAAAATAATAACAATCAAATGACTTGTGTTCACATTTGGCAACCATCACTTTACCTTATTTTACATAAAAGCCCTTCACTTGTGGGCAGCTATACATTTCTGCCTGAAACAAACAAACATTATTTGCAGTCACACAGTATACAGCAGGTTGGGTGTAGCTGTCAGGGATCATTGCAGTAAATATGGTACAGAAATGCACTGCGGTATGTAATCTGAGGGTGGTACAGTAGAATTTGATGGGTTCTTGTCCCCCCACATATCTGACCTTGTCAAGCTACACAAAGCCTCCAGCAGCACTATTGTCACAGCAACTGCTGCACCATCAATCGCCCTGCAGATTTGTTGTCGCCATAGCAACATACTCTGTGATTACTTGCAGTCTATAGCCCGCTCACTCAGCAAAATAGAGAGAAAGAAAGAAAGAAAGAAAGAAAGAAACCTTCTCCTGAATGGTTAGACAGATAAGGGCATGTGTGAGGAAATTAAAGAATCTGATTGGCTGTGAGTGAGATCATCCGCATATTACGAAGGTTCTATCATAGTTTTGTTTCTGGCAGCACAACGACTGTGCTGAATTTTAATACTGGGTGGCTGTCTTCCTCTGAAGGTAACTGTATCCACCCCTCCTCTAACTGCACTTACAGCATTGATGCTGAAGGAGAGATATCTTAGTACTGCACACACTAGTCACGGAATGGAATACAAATGAACTGCTGGACAAAGAAAATTAACCACACTGGACCTTGGTGGTGGTCTTTTTAAAACAAATTGTTTGCCTCATTTGGTTAAAATAAAATAAAATGATAAAATAAAATAAAGCCACAAACTGTGATTATCAGGGTTTAAGCACCAACGGCTCATGTAGATGATATGGTGATACAACTGCCATATGATATCAATATGTTCGGTCATGTCTGCCAACTTGACAACTATGTTATCAGTAACATCTGGAATATATACACATTGAGGTAATACTTATAATGTTGGAGATGATGGAAATTCAGTATTTTTATAATCATTTCATAATAATTATATTTACACTAAAACTATGAGACACACTCCCATTAATAAGAATGGCTGATATTTAAGAAATTGCTGTTAGCCCCTAGAGCATCAGAAATATTTACAAGCCATGCTCACAAATATTTTGACATTTATCTTCACATTCTTTTTAATATATATTCGTCAGGAGTTTTTTTTTTTTTTAACTTTTAAAACTGCATGATTTCATGCAATTTTAAAAGTAACAATTTTGCGACAAATAAAATATGACTGTATTTGAGTCCTTACATCAGAGGTTTCGTTAGGCTTTAACAATGTCCGTGGACAGGGTCGTAAACATTCCTTCAAAATTTATTATTACCCCTCATAATTATAATAAATAGCACATTTAATTCTTTTTGTTCACATTTTAATTTTTAATAATGAACACTCCCTTGATCATCGCTGTGGCTGTCAGTCACTTCAGCTCAGTCAATCAGTTGATTAAAACCCTGTTATAAACCAATGATGCCATCTTCACTGCACAATGAATCTCTTATTTATATTGTGTTTGCATTTTGTTAGTTATGATGAAAGCATTTGTGTGAGTGCAGAAATTGAGTTGCAGTGATGAGATCATTGTAATCGTGCACTCTAAAGACATGACTTTGATAAACTACAATAATATGTAATGTTTGCTTAATGTAAGCTCAATATAATGCTACAATCATTACTTTTCATGATTAGTTAATCTTGGCAGATAAGATTTCAGAACCGTTCCACGTGTAATATACAGGTACATCTCAATAAATTAGAATGTCGTGGAAAAGTTTATTTCAGTAATTCAACTCAAATTGTTAAACTCATGTATTAAATTCAGTGCAAACAGACTGAAGTAATTTAAGTCTTTGGTTCTTTTAATTGTGATGATTTTGGTTCACATTTAACAAAAATCCACCAATCTCAACAAATTAGAATCTCAACAAATTAGAATACTTCATAAGACCAATAATAAAAAAAAAAAAAAAACATTTTTAGTGAATTGTTGGCCTTCTGGAAAGTATGTTCATTTACTGTGTATGTACTCAATACTTGGTAGGGGCTCCTTTTGCTTTAATTACTGCCTCAATTCGGTATGGCAGTAATAAATAAGCTCAGGTTTCTTTGACAGTGGCCTTCAGCTCATCTGTATTTTTTGGTCTCTTGTTTCTCATTTTCCTCTTGACAATAAGGTCTGGTGAGTTTGCAGGCCAGTCAAGCACACCAACACCATGGTCATTTAACTAACTTTTGGTGCTTTTGGCAGTGTGGGCAGGTGCTAAATCCTGCTGGAAAATGAAATCAGCATCTTTAAAAAGATGGCCAATGGAAACACAATGGACCAACACCATCAGATGACATTGCACCCCAAATCATCACAGACTGTGGAAACTTAACACTGGACTTCAAGCAACTTGGGCTATAAGCTTCTCCACCCTTCCTCCAGACTCTAGGACCTTGGTTTCCAAATGAAATACAAAACTTGCTCTCATCTGAAAAGAGAACTTTGGACCACTGGGCAACAGTCCAGTTCTTCTTCTCTTTAGCCCAGGTAAGACTCTGACGTTGTCTGTGGTTCAGGAGTGGCTTAACAAGAGGAATACAACAACTGTAGCCAAATTCCTTGACACGTCTGTGTGTGGTGGCTCTTGATGCCTTGACCCCAGCCTCAGTCCATTCCTTGTGAAGTTCACCCAAATTCTTGAATCGATTTTGCTTGACAATCCTCATAAGGCTGCGGTTCTCTCGGTTGGATGTGCATCTTTTTCTTCCACACTTTTTCCTTCCACTCAACTTTCTGTTAACATGCTTGGATACAGCACTCTGTGAACAGCCAGCTTCTTTGGCAATGAATGTTTGTCGCTTACCCTGCTTGTGAAGGGTGTCATTGATTGTCTTCTGGACAACTGTCAGATCAGCAGTCTTCCCCATGATTGTGTAGCCTAGTGAACCAAACTGAGAGACCATTTTGAAGGTTTAGTAAACCTTTGCAGGTGTTTTGAGTTGATTAACTGATTGGCATGTCACCATATTCTAATTTGTTGAGATAGTGAATTTGTGGGTTTTTGTTAAATGTGAGCCAAAATCATCACAATTAAAAGAACCAAAGACTTAAACTACTTCAGTCTGTGTGCATTGAATTTATTTAATACACGAGTTTCACAATTTGAGTTGAATTACTGAAATAAATTAACTTTTCCACAACATTCTAATTTATTGAGATGCACCTGTATTTACATTTGCATTTACAGTACAATGAGGTCTTAAACGAGACAGCCCTTTAAACAGGGCTAAAATTGGGGCTGAGCATGGTCTTTTATTTCTATTTTATTAATCTTACTTGATGTTTTTGTTGTATAGATCTTACTAATATTATAAGTGCACCTTTAGAAACATAAAAATGCAGTTTGTGACCTGATTTCATGTTCTGATTTCATACAGAAATTAAGAAATGTGATACACTAAACATTCTCGGCTGTGTGGAGTGACACTGTTGAGTCTAGTACTAGACAGGGGGCACAAGGTTTATGGTGTAGTGCACAACCACTAGATTGCAGGCGAGTACAGAGAAAGAAAAAAAAAATGGCCCCGTCTCTTTGTCTCCTCTCTCTGCCTGTGTTATTCTGGAGAAATGCCAGAATTAAGGGGTGTGGTTTTCAGATAACAATTATGCCTATTTCAGAATGTTAAACCAAATTGCACTCCATTCTAATCAAGGGTGAACATCTGTTTCTCAGGCACAAAAAGTAAAGTGAAAAATCAAACCCTGCTCTAACAAATTCCACTGTATTTTAAATTCCACTCAATTCTGCATAAACAAAATTATTGTTATTCCACTCAGTAATTATTAGGGGTATTTGCAAGGGCAAGCAACTCCATTACTGCAGTGCTGTACTACAGACATGCATTATACCTAAAATCATGAGGCTTATTGGTGTACTACAATTTTAGCCTGGCAGACAATAAAAGGTGACAAGTTTTGCACATGCAAGCATCTTTTTCTTTCAAAAAGATAAAAATCTAGTGGGTGGTGCAGATTAAAACTTTTCAAGAATCACTGTTTCCTTGATTGGCATATGAATCGACAATGATCTGTAAGCGTTTTTGCTTGTACATACAGTAAACTCAATAACCCCTCTACACACACTCACACATTCACAGTCACACCTCCGGAAGGACGTGCTGACTGGCAGACTAGTCCATCCCAGCTGGGCTCCGTCTTTGTGCAGAGATGTGGTTGCCTAGCAACCAGCCATAGCAGCTGCCGATACTGAGAGAGAAGAGAGGAGATGCACCTCTCAACACAAGCATCATGCGGCACTTTGACCTCCACATGAAAATCGCCGTAGACAGCGTCACAGAACACCGATTGTACAAGCGTAGCAAGAAAACGATGTATGATATGCCTTTGCCATGTGTCGTACAACAAAATTTTTCTAATATCTTTTCAGTCTTCTTTTGATTTCTGTTCCATCCACACAATGATACGCAAATTGTCTGGTAAAGAACTGGCCACTCCATAGAGCTTAATGCATTTGGAATTGTTAAAGAAAAAAATGGCGCAAAATGAACTTCAGACGCCACACACAAATTTTGATGCAGCTCAAACACACAAATGGCAAGAGCTTTCTCTGAAATGGCAAGCTAAAGGAAGAAACAAGATAAAGGAAGTAAGTCATTATCATTACTGAACAATAACACTAATTACTAACACCTAGGACCAGTTTTACTAAATGGCAAATTAGCGCGAGAGCACAATTCCAAAAGAGCTCCTTTGGGCGTGGAAATTTCTGCGGGTGATTTACTAACAATGCGCAAATTAAAGAACACAGATGCAACATCTCATTTACATATCGACCCACGCAATATACCAAGCGCAGCGCAAATTAGAGCAGTCGCAAAGAATAAAGAAATAAAGAAGCCATAGTACACTGAAAAGAACCGGAGGCCAAAAATGCTTGAAGTTTGATAGACCTGGTATTGGGTGACTCCTAGTTGAAAGTTTCAAGTCGTCTTTTATTTCCTGAAGCAAATTAAAAATAACATGGCTTGGCAAACGATATTTTTGTGTTCTTCTTGCATTCCAAATAAATTATGTGTGGGGAAAAAAAAAAAAAAAATCCTCTCCACGCACTCTCATCTCTGTGGTGCCTCCTCCTAGCAACAATAATTGCAGCCATTTCAAGCGCAAAATAGTTTAAGACGTGCTTTTTTGGGCGTTAAATGATGGCGCAAATACCAGTAATTTGACGAGTGTAAATGTTAGTAAAACGTGTTGCGTAATTCATTTGAATAATCTCATCCCATAAATTTTGCGTCTGAAAGGGAAACTCCTATAAATGCATATTCAATAAGGTCAGGTGCAAAAATAACTGTCCACGCCTTTTCAGTGCTAATTTCACTGCGTGTCTTTAGTAAAACCTGACAGTACTATTTTAATGCCAAAAGACGGTTTGCGCTGGCTCAAGCTGTTAGTAAAACTGTCCCTAAATGCTCATTTACACAAGAAATGACCCCTAGCCCAGTAGGTAGTCTCTTCCTACCTAAGTGGGCAGTTCATAGCCAGAATAGTAAAATGGTGTAAGTTTTCAGAGTTCCCTCCAATCAGTGTTTAACATAAGAACAGATGTGGCCATTTCTAACTTGCCTTCTGACTCTCCAAATACTCTTTTGGGCGACTGTATTTTTCCCCTGGCTGTAATGGGTGACATCCTAACAAATCTTGACTCTGAATCTCTCAGCCGGAAGCGAAGAGATCACTGTTATCAGCATTTTAGTGCATAAGACATAAGTTACTCCAGTGGGACCACAGCAAATGCTGTAATTACCCATATCAAAGAAGAGTGGGTGGGACGGAAACAGCTTGGCTTTAACTCTGTAGAACACTCTAATCCTATAACCTCCATCTGTTAGCATGTGTTGTGTGCATCACATTAATACAAAGGAAATTCACTCCCACAGCAAAGAGGCTGGCAAACCCTTCAGAGACACAAGCCTTAGAGGAAAAGAGAGAGTTTGAGATAAATACGTATGCCTCATGGCTACTGAAGAACCTTGAACAATAGCTGTCTGACTTTCTCTTTCTCTGCCTCCATTTTTGCTTTTCCTTTGGGACCTTAGCTATCTTGGGTCTAAACAAGTAGAAGTACAATTTAATCTGGGAAGAGGCAGTGACACATACTGAAAAAGTGACAAAAACAGGTGGAGTGATATCTAATCCATTCTACTGCATTTGTATAACATTTTTCACAATACAAAAGCAGCTACTAAAATTATTAAATACAATAATAATTTTATTTTTTTTATCTTTTTTTCTGCATTTGTCCTTCTGCTCTAGCTTCTATTCCACTCTTCTACTTTTGTAGCGTGTGGTACTGCGATATTGCTGTTGTCCAGACCAGTGAACCTCTGTCACGAATCCTGTCCATGCACTTCCGTTTGCTCATCACCAGATGTCGACTTCTCACTACATTGACTCTCACACTTCACAGACTGTCACGTCACCCGAGACTACATTTCCCATGTTCCATCTCACAAATTAAACTCACATCTGATATCAATCACACTGCCTATATAACAGCCATTCACATGCCCTTCCGTGCCAAGTATTGTATAGCATATATCCTAGCGATAGCTACACTACGGAGCCTTCTCAGTTGTTATAGTCTTGCCTTGCCGTTCGGACTCTGTTTGCTCCTCTCTTGGACTATTGCTCTTGTACCTGGATTATCTCTCTGCCTTACCCTGTTGGATATTGTTCGCCGATTGTCGACCCACGCTTCCCCTAGGATTATTATTGTGTTTTGCCCGTGCCATACCCGTTTGCTATTATTTGACCCTGCCTGTGTTTTGACCACGTCCCTGTTTAAGTAAAAGCTTGCAAATGGATCTGCACGTCTCTCGTCTCCGTAACAGAATACTCGGCCACACGAGGATCCAGCGGCTTTTCTAAAGGACTCTGGCCAGGTATGGACACAGCAAGAATGCTATTAGCTCTCCAGCAGGGCACACGATCGCTCGAGAGCTATATTTATGAGTATTTGGAGATCGTTAATTATTCTGATTTGCCTGACTGTGTCCTTATAGATTTTTTTTTTGTGCGGGCATTAACCAGCCGCTCAAATCGCGATTAATCCGGGAAGGTCCCCATTCATCTCTAAGTGATTTTATGGACTTTGCTTTGCTTTCCGTCGGCTCTTTGTTTACTGTGGGTATCGCGGAAGAGGAACGCGACACCGCACTCACTAGCGAAATGGCGGCCACATTAGAGCACGCTCACAAAATGGTGGCGACAGCGGAGCCTGGTCGCAAAATGGCGGACACAACAAAGCTCCGTCATGTCACAGCTGCCATTCATGAATCCAGTCAAGTCACAGTTGATCATCACGAGTCAGGTCACGACACAGCTGATCGTCACGAGTCAAGTCACGTCTCCGCCGATCTTCCAGAATCTTTTCTCGTCTCAGTTGGTCATCCAGACTCACACCATGTCACAGGTGGTCATCCAGAGTCAAGCCCAGTCACGGTTAATCTTCACGAGTCAAGTCATGTCTCAACTGACCGTCACGAGGCAAGTCACGTCTCCGCTGACCTTCCAGAGTCTCTTCACGTCTCCGCTGACCTTCCAGAGTCTCTTCACGCCTCCGCTGACCTTCCAGAGTCTCTTCACGCCTCCGCTGACCTTCCAGAGTCTCTTCACGTCTCCGCTGACCTACCAGAGTCTCTTCACGTCTCAGCAGATCTTCCAGAGTCTCTTCACGTCACCACTGACCCTCCAGAACCACGTCACGTCACCGCTGATCATCCAGAGTCTTGTGACGTCCTGTCCGTCACACCCAGATATTCAAGGTCAGTGCTTCGATTTCCCAGTCTGGTATCCAGTGTGAGGGATGCACCGCGCTGGTGTCTGCACGCACAGCGGATATCCCCAAACCCACTCACTCTAACCCTCCTGTTCCAGAACTAATTCCCCTGTCTGAAGCGCTTCCCATGATGGGGATCGCTTTATGTTGCGTTTGGGCTGCGTACACCACCATAGAACAGCCTGAGGTGGCGGCGTCCTCTGAGAAGTCTCCAGAGGTGGCGGTTGATGCTGCAGAACCTCTTGGGGTAGTGACGCTCACTGCTGTGTTCTTCGAAGTGACGGCACCCACTGCAGCTTCTCCAGAGGTGGCGGCACATGCTGCAGAACCTCCTGGAGCGGCAGTGCTCGCTTCAGTTCCTGGTGTGGTGGTAACGTCCAGCTATGTACTTTCAGCCTGTCATGTCGTGATCAAGGAGAGGGTTACTGCTGTAGAACCTCCTGAGGTGGCGGCAACTGCTGCAGAACCTCCGGAGGTGTCAGTGGTACCCATTCACCAACTCTCGTCCTGCCCTGTCACGACTATGGAGGCCGTCTGTGAACTCTCGTCCTGCCCTGTAACGGCTATGAAGGCCATCTGTGAACTCTCGTCCTGCCCTCCCACGGCTATGGAGGCCGTCTGTGAACTCTCGTCCTGCCCGGTAACGGCTATAAGGGCCATTCAGAAACTCTCTTCTCTGCATGTCACTGCCATGAAAACTATTAATGAACTCCCTGTATGCCCTGTTAACCCTGTCACGAGTCCACACTTGTGAACGACTTGTCTGTCCTATCCATGAGACTAACTGTGAACTGTCAACCTGTTCAATGTTCCAGCGTGTGTTTGATTTCCCTGTCTGTCAAGAACCAGTCAATAGTGCTGAGCTAGAACTGTCAGTTTTACCAGTTTCAATTAATGATTTCACAATGGAACTGTCTGCTTGTCTAGTATCTTCCAATGTGCCTGATTATGACACATCTGTATTGTCGGTTTCAGTCTGGGAACCGAACTATGAACTATCTGCCCGTTCTGTCTCCCTGAATATGTCTGAGTTTGAGCCATCTGTCGGCCCAATTCCCATTAATGAGTCTGACTGTGAATTGTCTGCCAGTCTAGTTTCACTTACTGAAATGTCTAACTATCTGGTTTCTGCTAGCGATAAGTCTCAGTGCGAACCTTGTGTCAGTCCAGCGTCTGTCATTGAGTCTGATTTTGAATCATCTATTTGTCCTATGTTGATTAACAAGCCTGAGTTTGACATGTCAGTTAGTCCATTTTCAGTCAATAAGTTTAGTTGTGAACTGTCAACACAACCAGTAGTTGCCAAGGACTCCAATGATGAATTTTCTGCTTGTTCGATTGTCACCATTGAGCTTTTTGTGCTCCCTGCCTCGTCACTTGGGGCAGTGAGTGCTCTGTCGGTGTTGTCTGTCTCTGCTCTCCCTAGGTCTCAGTCTCTGCCATGGTCTTCAGGTCCGTCTGCTCTGGCCTGGTGGTCTTCTGCTCCGCCCTGGTGGGCTCCAGTCCAGTCTGCTCCGCCCTGGTGGGCTCCAGTTTCTCTCACACTTCACAGACTGTCACGTCACCCCAGACTACATTTCCCATGTTCCATCTCTCAAATTAAACTCAAACCTGATATCAATCACACTACCTATATAACAGCCATTCACATGCTCTTCCATGCCGAGTATTGTATAGCGTATATCGTAGCGATAGCTACTCTACGGAGCCTTCTCAGTTGTTATAGTCTTGCCTTGCCGTTCGGACTCTGTTTGCTCCTCTCTTAGACTATTGCTCTTGTACCTGGATTATCTCTCTGCCTTACCCTGTTGGATATTGTTCGCCGATCGTCGACAGACGCTTGCCCTAGGATTATTATTGTGTTTTGCCCGTGCCATACCCGTTTGCTGTTATTTGACCCTGCCTGTGTTTTGACCACGTCCCCGTTTAAATAAAAGCTTGCAAATGGATCTGCACGTATCTCATCTCGTCGGCTCTGTAACAACCTCATTTCAGTTATTAGAGTTAAAAATTCAAGTCGTGTGGGATGTGCCTTTGTTACTATGATTTATGAGTAGAATTCTGAATTTTCACCTTACCTGAATTTTGCAGGTCAGAGTCAGGTTCTTAATAACTCATTCATGGAGATCTCATGGAGTTCTGTTTGAGCGAGCAAATACAAAGAATACTCAAGAAAATAGTGAGATAAAGAGGACAAGAGAACATGCTTATATAAATGTTAATAAACTGGAGGAGGGATACAGTAGATGATAGACAAGAACAAAAGTCACCGAAGGAAAAAAAAAAAATAAGCTTAACACTGTCACAATTCACGGGGAGCAAGGAGTCACGAAAGCCAGGAGACAAGGAATTTCACAAAACAAAGAGTTTTTAATCCAAAGGGGTAACACAGATCACAGGCAGGGTAGACATTCGAGGACCGACCAACACTAACTGAAAGGACTGGGGCTTTTAAACTCAGGATAACGAGGGAACTAAGGAGGAGGCTCAGGAGGAGGACGAACCCCCGGGAGGGGGCCGGCTGACAGAGACCAGGGAGGCGACGAAGGAGGGAGGAGCCAGGGAAGAGACAGGAGGGATCCGGAGCAGGAGGAGTCCAGCAGGACCCAGACCACAGCCATAACAGCAGCCCACGGTGGAGCCGACGGAGGGAGGAGCCATGGCGGCGGGATGGCCGCCAACTCCAAGGGGCCGACCAACAGCGGCGGAGCTGGTGGTGGAGGAGCCCGAGGCGGAGACGGCGAGCCAACGAGCCAGGGGGATGCCGAGGATCTGGGGGGCCAGGGTGGAGCCGAGGCCGGAGCGACTGAGGACCCAGGTGGAGCTGACAGGAGGAAGGAGCCCAACGGAGCCGGTGGGACGGAGTGACGAGGCGCAGCCAGAGGAGAGGAGTCCCGAGGCGATGGCGGGTCGACGCCCGACCAAGGCGGAGCTGGAGGGACGAGGGTGCTCGGTGGAGCTGATGGATAAACGGGTGACGGTGGAGGCGAGGGAGCTAGGAGCCGAGGTGGAGTCGCTGGGTCTACGGGCTGAGGCGGAGTCCGGGCCTCGGAGGCTGGAGGCGGAGGTGAGGGGTTCTCCAGCCACGGCGATGGAGGATGGCAGACCCGCGGAGCTCGAACCGCATTGATGGAGGGCTGAGGGCGAGCAGAGGGGCGAAACTCTGGAGGACGCTTTCGAGGAGGAGGGCACAGGGGGGCACTCTGGAGGAGCAGACACTGGAGGGCGCTTGCGAGGAGCGGGCACAGGAGGGCACTCGGGAGGAGCGGAGCTGGCTGGGACCAGCGGAGACGAAGGAAATCCAGGAGACGAAGGAGAGAGGAGAGGAGGAAAGTCGACCTCCAGGTCAGCTGCCCAGTCAATAAGATCCCCTTCAAAGTCCAGCAGCCCCAGATGTCCTATCAGCTCATCCTCAGCCGTGGTGCAGGGGGCGGAGCTTCACTCCGCGCTCACACCGTCCACGGCTAGCTCCCTCGTGATGGGCACTGTCACCGGCTCTCGCACCTGATCAGATGTGTTGGGCTCAACTTCCGGGACGATCCTCCGCTGAGTCGCTCAGCTTGGCACTTGCTCGTTGATCGTAGCGGGAAATGGCTCTCCGTCATCGGTGGGCTCGGGCTGATGCTCCGCTCCGCACCGCAGGGAGTTGGTGGGCTGGGCTCTGGGTCAGGAGTGGATCTGGCGAGATCATCCATGGGGCAGATGGTCAGTGGCGATCCATTTCTCGCCAGAGTCCACTCCACGAAGGCAGCGAATTCTGCTCGAGGACCATCTTCGGACGACAGCGCTCTGGACGCGGCATTCAGGCTGGCGTCATAGAAGGCGCAGAGTGCGTCGACCGGGTAGCTGGTGGTATTAGCTAGCATCAGGAACAGTCTAGTATGGTCCTCGAGCGAACACTCCCCCTGCTCCAGCAGGAGGAGGAGGAATTCGGGGCGAAGGAGGGGATCCATAGACACAACGGAAAGAAAAACACTGGGAAAAAACGGGAAACAAAACGGAGGGCAAACACACGGAAGTTACTGTCTTTGGTCGGTCCTTCTGTCACAATTCACGGGGTGCAAGGAGTCACGAAAGCCAGGAATTTCACAAAACAAGAGTTTTTAATTAAAAGGGTAACACAGATCACAGGCAGGGTAGACATTCCAGGACCGACCAACACTAACTGAAAGGACTGGGGCTTTTAAACGAGGGAACTAAGGAGACACACCTGGAAACCAATTAACAATCAACAAGAGGAAAAACACACACAGACTGGTCCATAATCCTGACAAACAGAGGGTCACATCCCTCCTGCTCTACAGATGTATGTTACAGCTGTAATCAATGATACCAAAGGCAGACTTGAAGGATTAAAGATCCAATGAAGCACATATTCAGCTGAACATTAATAAACACAGCATACCTAGAAAGTTCATACAAATAAAAATAAATAAATAAATAAATATTTATAATATATACGACCTCTTATTAACACGAAATACTTTTAACTAACAAGTTAATTAAATATATCAATTAAATTAATTTGTCGCCACAGGACAGTTTGAATGAACTGCAAAAAAGGCAAAGCCCTACCAAAATATTCTTCAACTTGAAAACATAGATCCATACAATAAGCTGCCAATAATGTAATATTTTAACCATAAATGCATTCATTGTCTGTGAGTTATGCAAATGACACAGTGTGTCCACTGTAAAGACTGTAGGTCTGTTCCCTCACAGCCTCATTTACATCCATGATACAATTCAATATGTTGTCTACCCTGACCTTGACAGAAAAGTGATGCATTTTCGGCTCTTCAGGTCCTATTCACCAAGCTACCCTGGTTACCAATCCCCGATCCCACTTAAATGTATATATTTATATCCATGGATAAAGTCAAGTCTTACCCTATTTATTTTTACACTAGAAAAGCTGTTTCACTCGAAATTAAGCTGTATTGTGATTTTTTTTTTCTGCTCCGTTTTCATTTCTCTCTCGCTCTGTTTTTCACGAGTTCATCAAACAACAGTGGTAAGTGGTAAGTTAAGTTGGTATCATTCATCAATCACGGTGAGTAATGGCTTCTTCTCCTGCTATTGTTGTTTGCACCGCCTGCCACATGTACAGTTTATCTGTCTCTGTCAGCAGCGAGGGATTCAAATGTGATAAATGCAGGGAAATAGTTAGGCTTACAGAGAAGATTTTAGAACTAGAAACACGCATCCAAACTTTAATTGAGGATAGAAAGAATGTGAGGGCTGTACATACTGCTTTGGATGCGACTAGCTCAGGGACTCCTGTACATTGTTCGGTTCTGGCATTAGAGCCCGTGCAGCAGGGCAACTGGGTGACTGTGAGGCGGCATAGTCGCGGATCAAAACACCGCTCTTCCGTTCCGATCAAAACATCAAACAGGTTCTCCCCACTCAGTGATGCACCCACTGAGAAACCTGATGTAAGTGCTCTAGTTATTGGCGATTCTATTGTACGGAACGTGAAAATAGAGACACCAGCCACCATAGTCCAATGTTTACCGGGAGCCAGAGCGCCTGACATCTTGGCAAATTTAAAAGTGCTGGCTAATGCTAAACGTAAATTCAGTAAGATTGTTATCCACGTCGGCGCTAATGATGCTCGACTTCGCCAGTCGGAGATCACTAAAAATAATGTTAAAGAGGTGTGTGAACTTGCAAATACGATGTCAGACACTGTAATATGCTCTGGTCCGCTCCCTGCTTACCGTGGCGATGAGATTCATAGCAGACTGTCGTCACTCAATGGCTGGATGTGTAAGTGGTGCCCGCAGAATAACATAGGCTTTATAGACAATTGGAAGAATTTTTGGGGCAGACCTGACCTGTTGAAAAGAGAAGTGTTCATCCCTCCGGGGTGGTGCCGCTCTTCTCTCTAGAAATTTGGCACATAGTCTTAGAGTTCGTACTTGACTAACTAGGGCCCAGGTCAGGAAGCAGACAGACTGGCTAAACCGACCGTCTGCTAGCCACCTCACGCCACAGAAGTCAGTTAATTCTCAGCACATAGAGACTCCTTCACCTAGATATCACACTATAGAGACTGTGTCTGTTCCCCGTACTAGAAAATACAGAAAACGTCCAAACCAAAGTAATAGTAACAATTTAATTGATGTTCAACAAATAAAAAATGTTTACAGTACAGAGAAACAATTGATAAAACTTGGCTTACTGAATATCAGGTCCCTTTCTACAAAAGCACTGTTTGTAAATGATTTGATCAATGATCATAACCTAGATTTGCTCTGTTTGACAGAAACATGGCTAAAACCAGATGAATACATTACTTTAAACGAGTCTACCCCCCAAGATTACAGCTATAAAAATGAGCCACGTCCGAAAGGTAAAGGGGGAGGTGTTGCTACAATTTATAGAAATATTCTCAGTATTTCTCAGAGGGCAGGCTTTAAGTATAACTCGTTTGAAGTTATGGTGCTGCGTATAACATTATCTAGAGAAACACGTGTTAGTGATAAATCCCCTGTGATGTTTGTACTGGCTACTGTGTACAGGCCACCAGGGCACCACACAAACTTTATTAAAGAATTTTCTGATTTTCTGAGTTAGTACTGGCTGCAGATAAAGTCTTAATTGTTGGTGATTTTAATATCCATGTCGATAATGAAAAAGATGCATTAGTATCAGCATTCACAGACATTCTGAACTCTATTGGGGTTAGACAACATGTTTCAGGACCTACTCATTGTCGAAATCATACTCTAGATTTAATACTGTCACATGGAATTGATGTTAGTGGTATTGAAATTCTGCAGCAAAGCGATGATATCTCAGATCATTATCTAGTCTTGTGTAAACTCCATATAACCAAAACTGTAAATTCTACTCCTTGTTACAAGTATGGTAGAACCATTACTTCTACCACAAAAAACTGCTTTGTAAGTAATCTTCCTGATTTATCTCAATTCCTTCCATATCTTCATATCCAACAGTGTAGAAAAACTTGATGATGTAACAGAAACTATGGACTCTCTCTTTTCTAGCATTTTAGATACAGTTGCTCCTTTACACTTAAGGAAGATCAAAGAAAACAGTCTGACTCCGTGGTATAATTAGCACACACGCACGCTAAAGAGAGCAGCCCGGAAAATGGAGCGCAGGTGGAGGAAAACAAAACTAGAGGTATTTCGTATAGCTTGGCGGGAAAGTACCCTATCCTGCAGAAAAGCATTAAAAACTGCTAGATCTGATTACTTTTCGTCTTTTCTAGAAGAAAACAAACATAACCCCCGGTATTTATTCAATACAGTCACTAAATTAACGAAAAATAAAGCATCAACAGGTGTTGGCATTTCCCAAGAGTACAACTGTAATGACTTTATGAACTATTTTACTTCCAAGATCGATACTATCAGAGATAAAATTGTAACCATGCAGCCGTCAGCTATAGTATCGCATCAGATAGTGCATTATAGATCCCCTGAGGAACAATTCCACTTATTCTCTATTATAGGAGAGGAAGAATTGTATAAACTTGTTAAATCATCTAAACCAACAACATGTATGTTAGACCCTATTCCATCTAAACTACTAAAAGAGCTGCTTCCAGAAGTCATAGATCCTCTTTTGGCTATTATTAATTCATCGTTGTCATTAGGATATGTCCCCAAAACCTTCAAATTGGCTGTTATTAACCCCAAAGATCTAGTTAATTACAGACCGATCTCAAATCTCCCTTTTCTGTCAAAGATATCTATCATCTGATCGTGGTTGTATCTCTTTATTAGTTCTACTGGATCTTAGCGCTGCGTTCGACACTATCGACCACAACATTCTTTTGAATAGACTAGAAAACTTTGTTGGCATTAGTGGAAGTGCCCTAGCATGGTTCAAATCGTACTTATCTGATCGCCATCAGTTCGTAGTAGTAAATGAAGAGGTATCATATCGATCACAAGTGCAGTATGGAGTACCTCAAGGCTCAGTACTAGGGCCGTTACTTTTCACGCTTTACATGTTACCCTTGGGAGATATTATCAGGAGACATGGTGTTAGCTTTCACTGTTATGCTGATGATACTCAGCTCTATATTTCTTCACGGCCCGGTGAAACACACCAAATTGAGAAACTAACGGAATGCATAGTCGATATAAAAAACTGGATGACGAGTAATTTCTTACTGCTAAATTCTGAAAAAAACAGAGGTGTTAATTATCGGACTTAAAAACCCCACATGTAATAACCTAGAACACTATCTAACACTTGACTGCTGCTCTGTCAATTCTTCTTCATCAGTTAGGAACCTAGGTGTGCTGTTTGATAACAATCTTTCATTTGAAAGCCATGTTTCTAGTATCTGTAAAACTGCGTTTTTCCATCTCAAAAACATATCTAAATTGCGACGTATGCTTTCAACGTCAAATGCAGAAATGCTAATTCATGCGTTTATGACCTCAAGGTTAGACTATTGTAATGCTTTACTGGGTGGTTGTTCTGCACGCTTGATCAATAAACTACAGTTGGTCCAAAATGCAGCAGCTAGAGTCCTTACTAGAACCAGCAAGTATGACCATATTAGCCCGGTTCTGTCAACACTGCACTGGCTCCCTATCAAACATCGGATAGATTTTAAAATCTTGTTAATTACTTATAAAGCCCTGAATGGCTTAGCTCCTCAGTACTTGAGCGAGCTCATCACAATATAGTCCTCCACGTCTGCTGGCAGATCCTTTTCCTATTTAGTACCCAAACTCTGGAACAATCTACCTAACACTGTTCGGGAGGCAGACACACTCTGTCAGTTTAAATCTAGATTAAAGACACATTTCTTTAACCTGGCTTACACATAACACACTAATACACTTCTGTTATTCAAATCCGTTAAAGGATTGTTAGGCTGCATTAATTAGATCTGCCGGAACCGGGAACACTCCTCATAACACACGATGTACTTGTTACATCGTAAGAAGAATGGCATCGATGCTAATGTTTGTCTGTTTCTTTCTTATTCTGTTTCTCAGTCCGTGTCCGGATCAGATGGTGGATCGGCGCCGGAAGATGATGTCTGCGACCCTGATCGTCGGCGGAGGCCGGACACCTGGATGAGTCCCAGGGACATATCCCCAGTGAAGACCTTGACTTAAATAAATAAATAAATAAAATAAAACAAAATAACTAAAAATATAATATAATACCTAACTACATAATACTATTATTGTTAGAAATTGCAACAACATAAAAATATAATACATTTAAAATTTAATTAAAACAATAAGTAAAAAAAAAATAAATAAATAAACAATAATATCCTGGCCAGAGGAGAACTGGCCCCCCGACTGAGCCTGGTTTCTCTCAAGGTTTTTTTCTCCATTCTGTCACAGAGGGAGTTTTGGTTCCTTGCCGCTGTCGCCTCCGGCTTGCTCAGTTGGGGACACTTAATTTCTAACGATTATCATCAATTTGATTTTATATATACTATTTAAACTAAACTGAGCTAGACAATGACATCTCTGAATTCAATAATGAAATGCCTTTAACTGAAAATTGAGTGTTTAATCTTATTATACATTACTGACACTCATTTGATACTGTTAAGTGCTTTAACACAATTTGTATCGTTAAAAGCGCTATATAAATAAAGGTGACTTGACTTGACTTTAATCAGACTGTTGCATTTCTTTAATGCACACTTTAAGTTATTTTCCCTTTGTATTTCAGTTTTACTCTGTTCCACTTGTATTGGAAGTGGTGGTCGAAAATAAATCCATGCTTCAATTCAACATCTCTGTGGAAGGAGTTATCTATCTGCCTAGTTAAAGAAGGGGGACTATTTTATGAGGGCAGAATAGTTTCTGTATTTTAAAATACAGTATATATATATATATATATATATATATATATATATATATATATATATATATATATATATTTTATATTAACATTTTAATGACAGTATATTTATTGAACAAAAATTAATTCTTTTGTTTTTCAAAATAAGCATAAAATAGTACAGACTTTGATAAAGTGATTGTTTTGAACAAGTATTAACTTGAAACAAATATTAACAAGCATTAACTTGTTTAAAAAAAAATAAATAAAATAAATAAATAAATAAAAACTATTTTAGCTGAAGTTGTATCAATACTCTGTGCCTTTTACCCCTTGTGTGGGGTAAGAGGGAGAAGCCGATTAGTCACCAGAAGAGACGGACGGCAGCGCGTAAGTGTTGTTGTAATACTTGTTGGTAGATCTGTTGTTTAAATTATTTACTTGCTGCTAGGAAGGAATACTTCGTTTCCTACCTATTTCTATTCTGCTTTTTCGTTGAGGTGGATATTTTTGATTGCACTTACTGGTAATTATAATAATTTGCGCCTCGGCTAAGAAGGAGCCCGTGTCATTTGCATTTGCTCCTTGCGCTAAGTGTTAGTTTCGTCTTGAGCTATTAGCACTCCGTTGGGCTATTGGCTGGGCTAATCAGAAGCCGGCCACAGCGACTGTTAAAAGTATTTAAACTGCTTGGTCGCTGTTAGAACTTGGGAGAAGCCGATTAGTCACCAGAAGAGACGGACGGCAGCGCGTAAGTGTTGTTGTAATACTTGTTGGTAGATCTGTTGTTTAAATTATTTACTTGCTGCTAGGAAGGAATACTTCGTTTCCTACCTATTTCTATTCTGCTTTTTCGTTGAGGTGGATATTTTTGATTGCACTTACTGGTAATTATAATAATTTGCGCCTCGGCTAAGAAGGAGCCCGTGTCATTTGCATTTGCTCCTTGCGCTAAGTGTTAGTTTCGTCTTGAGCTATTAGCACTCCGTTGGGCTATTGGCTGGGCTAATCAGAAGCCGGCCACAGCGACTGTTAAAAGTATTTAAACTGCTTGGTCGCTGTTAGAACTTGGGAGAAGCCGATTAGTCACCAGAAGAGACGGACGGCAGCGCGTAAGTGTTGTTGTAATACTTGTTGGTAGATCTGTTGTTTAAATTATTTACTTGCTGCTAGGAAGGAATACTTCGTTTCCTACCTATTTCTATTCTGCTTTTTCGTTGAGGTGGATATTTTTGATTGCACTTACTGGTAATTATAATAATTTGCGCCTCGGCTAAGAAGGAGCCCGTGTCATTTGCATTTGCTCCTTGTGCTAAGTGTTAGTTTCGTCTTGAGCTATTAGCACTCCGTTGGGCTATTGGCTGGGCTAATCAGAAGCCGGCCACAGCGACTGTTAAAAGTATTTAAACTGCTTGGTCGCTGTTAGAACTTGGGAGAAGCCGATTAGTCACCAGAAGAGACGGACGGCAGCGCGTAAGTGTTGTTGTAATACTTGTTGGTAGATCTGTTGTTTAAATTATTTACTTGCTGCTAGGAAGGAATACTTCGTTTCCTACCTATTTCTATTCTGCTTTTTCGTTGAGGTGGATATTTTTGATTGCACTTACTGGTAATTATAATAATTTGCGCCTCGGCTAAGAAGGAGCCCGTGTCATTTGCATTTGCTCCTTGCGCTAAGTGTTAGTTTCGTCTTGAGCTATTAGCACTCCGTTGGGCTATTGGCTGGGCTAATCAGAAGCCGGCCACAGCGACTGTTAAAAGTATTTAAACTGCTTGGTCGCTGTTAGAACTTGGGAGAAGCCGATTAGTCACCAGAAGAGACGGACGGCAGCGCGTAAGTGTTGTTGTAATACTTGTTGGTAGATCTGTTGTTTAAATTATTTACTTGCTGCTAGGAAGGAATACTTCGTTTCCTACCTATTTCTATTCTGCTTTTTCGTTGAGGTGGATATTTTTGATTGCACTTACTGGTAATTATAATAATTTGCGCCTCGGCTAAGAAGGAGCCCGTGTCATTTGCATTTGCTCCTTGCGCTAAGTGTTAGTTTCGTCTTGAGCTATTAGCACTCCGTTGGGCTATTGGCTGGGCTAATCAGAAGCCGGCCACAGCGACTGTTAAAAGTATTTAAACTGCTTGGTCGCTGTTAGAACTTGGGAGAAGCCGATTAGTCACCAGAAGAGACGGACGGCAGCGCGTAAGTGTTGTTGTAATACTTGTTGGTAGATCTGTTGTTTAAATTATTTACTTGCTGCTAGGAAGGAATACTTCGTTTCCTACCTATTTCTATTCTGCTTTTTCGTTGAGGTGGATATTTTTGATTGCACTTACTGGTAATTATAATAATTTGCGCCTCGGCTAAGAAGGAGCCCGTGTCATTTGCATTTGCTCCTTGCGCTAAGTGTTAGTTTCGTCTTGAGCTATTAGCACTCCGTTGGGCTATTGGCTGGGCTAATCAGAAGCCGGCCACAGCTGTTTTCACTCTAGTCTGTTAAACTGTGTATTTATTTGATATCTGTGCGCTGACGCGGAAGCGTCTGCGGAAGCGTCGTGTTCAGCCTCCTCGTGTGAAGACCGGCGAGTGTAAAGACGAACGACTTTTTCCTGCGCGACTTTAACCGAGCAACGAACTTAAGTATCATTTCTATCTTCCCTCACACACTCTCCTTTTCTGTCCTCTTCCTTTCCACCTCTATCATGTGTTTCCAAACCATTCCGGTTGTCTCTCAACCACGCTCTAACATCACACGCAGACGGCAACGTAATCCTGCTAACCTGCGCCCTATCTCTACATCTTCTACCGCACCTCTTTCTTTCTCTGTGGGTCTCTGGAACTGTCAGTCAGCGGTCAACAAAGCTGACTTCATTTCTGCTTTTTCTTTACAATCCACGCTCAGCATCTTGGGCTTGACTGAGACCTGGATTCGTCCAGAAGACTCAGCAACCCCAGCCGCTCTCTCTAACAATTTCTCTTTCTCTCACACCCCACGTCAAGTTGGCCGGGGTGGGGGTACTGGACTGCTCATTTCAAAGAATTGGACATACTCAACCCACTCTCCCCTATGCAATTACAACTCATTTGAATGTCATGCGATTACTGTAACAGCTCCTATAAAACTCCAGATTGTGGTAATTTACCGTCCCCCTGGCCAAATTCTAGCCACCTTCCTAGAGGAGCTGGATGGGCTGCTGTCCTCTTTCATGGAGGTTGGCACTCCACTCTTAGTCTTTGGCGATTTCAACATTCATCTAGACAAGCCTTACGCTACAGACTTCCATTCACTCCTAGCTTCATTTGATCTCAAACGCCTTACCACTTCTAGCACGCACAAATCAGGCAACCAACTTGATTTAATTTACACACACAATTGCACTGCAGATAACATTCTGGTGCAACCACTACATATCTCTGACCATTTCTTCATTTCTTTTACATTACTTTTTGATACCCATGTGCCATCAACCCCCTTACCGGTTACTTTTAGACGAAACCTACGCTCCCTTTCTCCCTCACATCTGTCCTCTGTAGTATCCTCCTCTCTTCCCTCACCTACCCATTTCTCATCTCTGGATGTGAATGCAGCTACTGACACTCTGTGCCAGACATTAACCTCTTGTCTTGACGACATTTGTCCTCTCTCCTCCAGCCCAGCACGGGTTGCCCCTTCTAACCCCTGGTTATCCGAGGTTCTTCGTGAACATCGGACCAAACTCAGAGCGGCAGAGAGAAAATGGCGCAAATCAAACGATCCGTCGGACCTGAGTAGGTATCAGTCCTTGCTCTCATCTTTCTCTGCTGAAGTCCACTCTGCCAAATCCTCACATTTCCACGACAAGATCAACAGCGCTCCAGACATGCGTAACCTCTTCAGAACATTTAATTCTCTCCTCTGTCCCCCTCCACCACCTCCCACCACTTCTATAACAGCTGATGACTTTGCCACTTTTTTTACAGACAAAACTAGAACAATCAGTAGTCAGTTCTCTCCTCCACACACACACGACCTCCAACCAACCACATCCACTGCTAAAACTCCCATCTTCTCCTTCTGTCCACTCACTGAGGCAGAGGTATCCAAACTTCTCCTCTCCAGCCATCCTACAACATGTCCTCTAGACCCAATCCCATCACACCTTCTCCAAGCAATCTCTCCCACACTCTTACCAGCACTCACACACATCATCAACACATCTCTCCTCACAGGCATTTTCCCCACTGCGTTCAAGCAGGCTCGGGTAACCCCACTGCTCAAGAAACCTACATTAAACACTTCTCTTACTGAAAACTACAGACCTGTCTCTCTCCTTCCATTCATAGCGAAAACACTCGAACGAGTTGTCTTCAACCAGGTCTCATTGTTTCTTTCACAGAACAACAAACTGGATGCTAAACAGTCAGGTTTCAGGAGTGGCCATTCAACTGAGACGGCACTACTCTCAGTCACTGAAGCCCTGCGAATTGCAAAAGCAGACTCCAAATCATCAGTCCTCATTCTGCTGGATCTATCTGCTGCGTTTGACACTGTTAATCATCAGATCCTCCTGTCTACCCTCTCATCTCTGGGCATCACTGGGATTCCACTTTGCTGGTTTGAATCCTATCTCACTGGTAGGTCTTTCAGGGTGGCCTGGGGAGGAGAGGTATCCAAAGCACATCAACTGGTCACTGGGGTTCCTCAGGGATCGGTTCTTGGACCCCTCCTCTTCTCCACATACATGACATCACTGGGTCCCATCATACAGGCACAGGGCTTCTCCTACCATTGCTACGCTGATGACACACAGCTCTATCTCTCTTTTCAACCAGATGATCCAACAGTAGCTGCACGGATCTCAGGCTGCCTGGCGGACATCTCGGCATGGATGAAAGAACATCACCTACAGCTCAACCTGGCAAAGACTGAGCTTCTTGTCTTCCCTGCTACTCCAACCCTACAGCATGACTTCACGATTCAGTTAGGTTCATCAACAATTGCCCCATCAACTTCGGTCAGAAATCTCGGTGTAATCTTTGATGACCAATTGACCTTCAAAGAGCACATTGCAAAGACCGCTCGATCTTGCAGGTTTGCACTACACAACATCAGAAAGATCAGGCCCTTTCTGACAGAGCATGGTGCACAACTTCTTGTCCAGGCCCTTGTCATTTCTAGGCTGGACTACTGCAATGCTCTTCTGGCTGGTCTTCCATCAAACACAATCAAACCTCTACAAATGATTCAGAATGCAGCGGCACGTCTGGTCTTCAATGAGCCCAAAAGAGCCCATCTCTCTTTATCTCCTTGCACTGGCTACCAGTTGCAGCTCGGATCAAGTTCAAGACACTGATGCTTGCATATAGAACAACCACAGGCTCAGCACCCGCCTACTTCCACTCACTATTACGAATCTACACCCCCTCCAGAAGTCTGAGATCTGCTAGTGAGCGACGCCTCGTGGTACCATCACAGAGAGGCTCAAAATCACTCTCCAGAACATTCTCATTCACCATTCCTGGCTGGTGGAATGATCTTCCCACCCCTATCCGGAATGCTGGATCCCTACCAATCTTTAAGCAACAACTGAAAACTCATCTCTTTCAGCACTACTTGACTTCATCCTAAAAAAAAAAAAAAAAAAAAAAAAAAAAATTCTTTCTCTTTATTTATTCCTTTCATTTCTAGCTTGTACTTGTTTGAACAATGCCTGAGACTTGTTGTTACAAGCACTTCCTCTGTCTGATTGCCTCTTCAAGACGAATCGCTTTATGTATTCCCCAATTGTAAGTCGCTTTGGATAAAAGCGTCTGCTAAATGACTAAATGTAAATGTAAATGTAAGAGGCCGCCCTTGCCACCTCATAAATTTATAAGATTTTATTTTCACACAAAATCTGCTGCTCCATTAATGTTCAATACAAACGTATATATATTTTTCTGCAATTATACATTTTAGGCGCAATGGATACAACATTTTTTCTTAAGGTGTGCCTTTAGCCCCGTTGTACCCTATATATATATATATACAACCTTCAAATTGGCTGTTATTAAGCCTCTCATTAAAAAACCACAACTTGACCCCAAAGATCTAGTTAATTACAGACCGATCTCAAATCTCCCTTTTCTGTCAAAGATACTAGAAAAGGTAGTATCCTCACAATTATATTCCTTCTTAGAGAAAAATGGTATCTGTGAGGAATTCCAGTCAGGATTTAGACCGTATCATAGTACTGAGACTGCTCTCATTAGAGTTACAAATGACCTGCTTCTATCATCTGATCATGGTTGTATCTCTTTATTAGTTCTACTGGATCTTAGCGCTGCGTTCGACACTATCGACCACAACATTCTTTTGAATAGACTAGAAAACTTAGTTGGCATTAGTGGAAGTGCCTTAGCATGGTTCAAATCGTACTTATCTGACCGCCATCAGGTCGTAGCAGTAAATGAAGAGGTATCATATCGATCACAAGTGCAGTATGGAGTACCTCAAGGCTCAGTACTAGGGCCGTTACTTTTCACGCTTTACATGTTACCCTTGGGAGATATTATCAGGAGACATGGTGTTAGCTTTCACTGTTATGCTGATGATACTCAGCTCTATATTTCTTCACGGCCCGGTGAAACACACCAAATTGAGAAACTAACGGAATGTATAGTCAATATAAAAAAACTGGATGACGAGTAACTTCTTACTGCTAAATTCTGAAAAAACAGAGGTGTTAATTATCGGACCTAAAAACCCCACATGTAATAACCTAGAACACTATCTAACACGTGACGGCTGCTCTGTCAATTCTTCTTCATCAGTTAGGAACCTAGGTGTGCTGTTTGATAGCAATCTTTCATTTGAAAGCCATGTTTCTAGTATCTGTAAAACTGCGTTTTTCCATCTCAAAAACATATCTAAATTGCGACCTATGCTCTCAACGTCAAATGCAGAAATGCTAATTCATGCGTTTATGACCTCAAGGTTAGACTATTGTAATGCTTTACTGGGTGGTTGTTCTGCACGCTTGATCAATAAACTACAGTTGGTCCAAAATGCAGCAGCTAGAGTCCTTACTAGAACCAGGAAGTATGACCATATTAGCCCGGTTCTGTCAACACTGCACTGGCTCCCTATCAAACATCGGATAGATTTTAAAATCTTGTTAATTACTTATAAAGCCCTGAATGGCTTAGCTCCTCAGTACTTGAGCGAGCTCTTATCACATTATAGTCCTCCACGTCTGCTGCGTTCTCAAAACTTTGGCCATTTGATAATACCTAGAATATCAAAATCGACTGCGGGCGGCAGATCCTTTTCCTATTTAGCGCCCAAACTCTGGAACAATCTACCTAACACTGTTCGGGAGGCAGACACACTGTGTCAGTTTAAATCTAGATTAAAGACACATTTCTTTAACCTGGCTTACACATAACACACTAATACACTTCTATTATTCAAATCCGTTAAAGGATTGTTAGGCTGCATTAATTAGATCAACCGGAACCAGGAACACTCCTCATAACACACGATGTACTCGTTACATCGTAAGAAGAATGGCATCTACGCTAATATTTGTCTGTTTCTTTATTATTCTGTTTCTCAGTCCGTGTCCGGATCAGATGGCGCCGGGAGATGATGTCTGCGACCCTGACCGTCGGCGGAGGCCGGACACCTGGATGTGCCCCGGGGACATATCCCCAGTGAAGACCTCGACTTAAATACAATAAAACTTAAAATTAAACAAAATAACTATAATATAATAAAATACCTAACTACATAATACTATTATTGTTAGAAATTGCAACAATATAAAAATAGAAATATAATACATTTATACATTTAAAATTTAATTAATACAATAAGTAAAAAAATAAATAATAATATCCTGGCCAGAGGAGAACTGGCCCCCCGACTGAGCCTGGTTTCTCCCAAGGTTTTTTTCTCCATTCTGTCACAGAGGGAGTTTTCGTTCCTTGCCGCTGTCGCCTCTGGCTTGCTCAGTTGGGGACACTTAATTTCTAACGATTATCGTCAATTTGATTTCATATATACTATTTAAACTAAACTGAGCTAGACAATGACATCTCTGAATTCAATAATGAAATGCCTTTAACTGAAAATTGAGTGTTTAATCTTATTATACATTACTGACACTCTATCCTCCAATTTGATACTGTTAAGTGCTTTGACACAATCTGTATTGTTAAAAGCGCTATATAAATAAAGGTGACTTGACTTGACAATGCAGAAAGAACAATGAACAATGACAGAACAATGCAGAAAGTAAATAGAATCAAAATCATGCCTTAAAAAGAGTAGCTATAGAGTTAAAAAAAAATAATAATTCACATCTTCAATATCAATCCTATTTAGCTGTGCGCGCAGTAACATACTGATTGACTACGAGACTGAATTTTGTTGATGAAATTTTTTTGTTTAAAAAAAACGTTGATATTGTTTGTATCAAAATTAAACTTTTTCTCATTTGACATGTTCAAAGTTAAATACAAATACTTTAATAACTACCATTTCTGTCCTTTAGTGTGACATAATGTCCTATGGTGTGACGTAATGTCCTATGGTGTGACACACATAAAAGAACCACAGATTTGATTTTATCTCAAAATATCTAAAAAAAAAAAAAAAAAAAAACAAACAAAAAAAAAAAAACAGTTGATTATTGCAATAGGGGAGATAGAAATCTCTCATCTTAAAATGGTTTAATTTTCAGCAGTTTTGAACGGATGACAGCAAAGTTTGTCTTGAAATTGTCCAATAAGACGTGGGGAAAAAATTATGTTAATTATAATTTCATATTAAATAACACTATATGAAAATAAGTGTCTAACAATGAAGATAAATCTATCTCATGCTATTTATATATTATTAAGGGTTTTTTTTTTTTGTTTGTTTGTTTTGTTTCTTTTCCGTATGTCACACCATAGGACAAATTTATGGTAGTTTTAAAAAAAAAAAAAAAAAAAAAACAACGAAAGAGTTAGGGACCCTTTATATTTTCTCAAAGACCAGACTTCACACTTCATAAATATATGCATTTCTTCTTCAAAAATTTTATTTTCCAAAGAAAAAAAAAAAAAAAAAAAATTACTGGCTATTTGTCAACTACCCATATATATACACACACACACACACACACACACACAGTCGTGTGGAAAAAGTTAGGACACCCTATTGAACTATTGAATTCCATGGTTTTCTGTGTCACGACATAATAAAACAACATCTTGTCCTTGGCAGGTCTCAAAATTTGAAAAAATAAACCCTCAGATGAACAACAACACACGACCTGTTGCATTATTTTTTTATGTGTCATTATTTAACAACAATATAGCCAAAATGGAAAAGCCATTTGTGACAAAGCTAGGTATTCTAGAGTCAAATGTGAGGCCGGCCATCCATCCGACAGCTAAAGTTGGGCCAAAACTGGGTCATGCAACTGGACAATGATCCCAAGCTCACAGCAAATCTACAACAGAACAGCTTAAAATAAAAGAATCAAGGGGTTACAGCAGTCCATTCAAAGTTCAGAGCTCATCCTGACTGAAATGCTGTGGTGAGAGCTTTGCATAAACAAATGCCCACAAACCTCAATAAACTGGAGCAAAGTTGTAAAGAAAAGTGGGCCAAAATTCCTCCAGAATGATGTGAGAGACTGATAAAGTCATACAGTAAATGATTACTTCAAGTAAATTCTGCTAAAAGTGGATCTACAGGCAATTGAATCATAGGGTGTCCTAACTTTGTCACACATGGCTTTTCCCTCTTGGCTTTATGTTTGTTAGATAAATTATGACACGGTGTGATATGTCATGTTTTGTTGTTCATCTGTTTTATTTTGCAAATTTTAAGGCATGCCAAGGACCAGATGATTCATTTAAGGATTTGCCTTGGAGTGAGAGGAAGTAAACGTTAATAGAGCTTATAATGTTTACACTGGACAGTGAGGAAAGAATGCACAACGACTTTGCTTTGGAAGTTTAGTTGGCAGAGAAAATAAAACACACCATTTTGTTTTACATCAATTAATACCCAATATCAATGAAATAAACTAAGCAAAAACAAAGTTATGACTGCTGTGTATTTACATTTCAGTGCTGCTCTGCACTTGACTGAAGGCGTGTTTATCAGCTTAGAGTTTATTCAACCCATCTCAACATATTGAAAATAGTTTAAACTACACAACAACTCACCTTGATGTTGTTCTAAAAGCTTATTATCTGCTTTTTTGGAACACACAAAAAATAGATTTAAAAAAAAATGTCCTGCTTGCACTTGAGAATTGTGACTTTCACTTTGTTTTAATGTGTTGCAAAATAATCCTGTGCAACTTGTGCCATATTATATTTCAGGGGTTCTGAACATATACTGTATATACAGGTGCATCTCAATAAATTAGAATGTCGTGGAAAACTTCATTTATTTCAGTAATTCAACTCAAATTGTGAAACTCGTGTATTAAATTCACTGCACACAGACTGAAGTAGTTTAAGTCTTTGGTTATTTTAATAGTGATGATTTTGGCTCACATTTAACAAAAACCCACCAATTCACTATCTCAACAAATTAGAATACGGTGACATGCCAATCAGCTAATCAACTCAAAACACCTGCAAAGATTTCTTGAGCCTTCAAAATGGTCTCTCAGTTTGGTTCACTAGGCTACACAATCATGGGGAAGACTGCTGATCTGACAGTTGTCCAGAAGACAATCATTGACACCCTTCACAAGGAGGGTAAGCCACAAACATTCACTGCCAAAGAAGCTGGCTGTTCAGAGAGTGCTGCATCCAAGCATGTTAACAGAAAGCTAACGAGTACGATGTCAGACACTGTAATATGCTCTGGCTCGCTCCCTGCTTACCGTGGCAATGAGATTCATAGCAGACTGTCGTCACTCAATGGCTGGATGTCTAAGTGGTGCCCGCAGAATAGCATAGGCTTTACAGACAATTGGAAGAATTTTTGGGGCATACCTGACCTGTTGAAAAGAGATGGTCTTCATCCCTCCTGGGGTGGTGCCGCTCTTCTCTCTATAACTATGGCACATAGTCTTAGAGTTCAGACTTGACTAACTGGGGCCCAGGTCAGGGAGCAGACAGACTGGCTAAACCGACCGTCTGCTAGCCGCCTCACGCCACAGAAGTCAGTTAATTCTCAGCACATAAGAGACTCCTTCACCTAGATATCACACTATAGAGACTGTGTCTGTTCCCCGTACTAGAAAATACAGAAAACATCCAAACCAAAGTAATACATTTACATTACATTTACATTTAGTCATTTTGCAGACGCTTTTATCCAAAGCGACTTACAATTGGGGAATACATAAAGCGATTCATCTTGAAGAGGCAATCAGACAGAGGAAGTGCTCGTAACAACAAGTCTCAGGCATTGCTCAAATAAGTACAAGCTAGAAAGGAAAGGAATAAATAAAGAGAATTTTTTTTTTTTTTTTTTTTTTTTTTTTTTAAAGTTTAGGATGAAGTCAAGTAGTGCTGAAAGAGATGAGTTTTCAGTTGTTGCTTGAAGATTGAAAGGGATCCAGCATTCCGGATAGGGGTGGGAAGATCATTCCACCAGCCAGGAATGGTGAATGAGAATGTTCTGGAGAGTGATTTTGAGCCTCTCCGTGATGGTACCACGAGGCGTCGCTCACTAGCAGATCTCAGACTTCTGGAGGGGGTGTAGATTCGTAATAGTGAGTGGAAGTAGGCGGCTGCTGAGCCTGTGGTTGTTCTATATGCAAGGATCAGTGTCTTGAACTTGATCCGAGCTGCAACTGGTAGCCAGTGCAAGGAGATAAAGAGAGGTGTAACATGGGCTCTTTTGGGCTCATTGAAGACCAGTCGTGGCGCTGCATTCTGAATCATTTGTAGAGGTTTGATTGTGTTTGATGGAAGTCCAGCCAGAAGAGCATTGCAGTAGTCCAGCCTAGAAATGACAAGGGCCTGGACAAGAAGTTGTGCACCATGCTCTGTCAGAAAGGGCCTGATCTTTCTGATGTTGTGTAGTGCAAACCTGCAAGATCGAGCAGTCTTTGCAATGTGCTCTTTGAAGGTCAACTGGTCATCAAAGATTACACCAAGATTTCTGACCAAAGTTGATGGGGCAAATGTTGATGAACCTAACTGAATCGTGAAGTCATGCTGTAGAGTTGGAGTAACAGGGAAGACAAGAAGCTCAGTCTTTGCCAGGTTGAGCTGTAGGTGATGTTCTTTCATCCATGCCGAGATGTCCGCCAGGCAGCCTGAGATCCGTAATAGTAACAATTTAATTGATGTTCAACAAATAAAAAACAGATATAACACAGATAAAAACATGATAAAGCCTGGCTTATTGAATATTAGATCCCTTTCAACAAAAGCACTTTTTGTAAATGATATGATTACTGACCATAAACTAGATGTGCTTTGTTTGACAGAAACCTGGCTAAAACCAGATGATTACATTACTTTAAACGAGTTTACACCCCAAGATTACTGTTACAAACATGAACCGCGTCCAAAAGGTAAAGGGGGAGGTGTTGCTACAATTTATAGCAATATTTTCAGTATTTCTTAGAGGTCGGGTTTCAAGTATGATTTGTTTGAAGTAATGGTGCTTCATATAACATTATCCAAAGAAACAAGTGTTAATGATAAATCCCCTGTGATGTTTGTACTGGCTATTGTATACAGGCCACCAGGGCACCATACAGGCTTTATTAAATTATTTAAATTTGCTGATTTTCTATCAGAATTAGTGCTGGCTGCAGATAAAGTCCTAATTGTTGGTGATTTTAATATCCATGTTGATAATGAAAAAGATTTGTTGCGATCAGCATTTATAGACATTCTACACTCTATTGGTGTTAAACAACACGTGTCAGGACCTACTCATTGTCGAAATCATACTCTAGATTTAATAGTGTCACATGGAATTGATATCGGTGGCATTGAAATTTTGCAGCAGAGCGATGATATCTCAGATCATTATCTAGTCTCCTGTATATTCCATATAGCTAAAGCTGTAAAGCCAACTCCTTGTTACAAATATGGTACCATCATTTCTACTACAAAAGACTGCTTTATAAATAATCTTCCTGATTTATCTCAGTTCCTCAGCATATCCAATAGCTCAGAACAACTTGATGAAGTAACAGAAACTATGGACTCTCTCTTCTCTAGCACTTTAGATACGGTTGCTCCTTTACACTTAAGGAAGATTAAGGATAAGAGTCCAACACCATGGTATAATGAGCACACTCGCGCCCTAAAGAGAGCAGCCCGGAAAATGGAGCGCAACTGGAGGTAAACAAAACTAGAGGTATTTCGTATAGCTTGGCAGGAAAGTACCCTATCCTACAGAAAAGCATTAAAAACTGCTAGATCTGATTACTTTCATCTCTTCTAGAACTAAACAAACATAACCCCCGGTATTTATTCAATACTGTGACTAAATTAACTAAAAATAAAGTCAACATGTGTTGGCATTTCCCAAAAGCACAGCAGTAATGACTTTATGAACTTCTTTACTTCCAAGATCGATACTTTCAGAGATAAAATTGTAACCATGCAGCCGACAGCTACAGTATCGCATCAGATAGTGCACTATAGATCCCCTGAGGAACAATTCCACTCTTTCTGTATTATAGGAGAGAAAAAAATTGTATAAACTTGTTAAATCATCAAAACCAACAACATGTATGTTAGACCCGATTCCATCTAAACTACTGCTTCCAGAAGTCATAGATCCTCTTTTGGCTATTATTAATTCATCATTGTCATTAGGATATGTCCCCAAAACCTTCAAATTGCCTGTTATTAAGCCTCTTAAAAAAAACACAACTTGACCCCAAATATCTACTTAATTAAAGACCGATCTCAAATCTCCCTTTTCTGTCAAAGATACTAGAAAAGGAAATATCCTAAAAATTATATTCCTTCTTAGAGAAAAATGGTATCTGTGAGGAATTCCAGTCAGGATTTAGACCGTATCATAGTACTGAGACTGCTCTCATTAGAGTTACAAATGACCTGCTTCTATCATCTGATCGTGGTGTATCTCTTTATTAGTTCTACTGGATCTTAGCGCTGCATTCGACACTATCGACCACAACATTCTTTTGAATAGACTCGAAAACTTTGTTGGCATTAGTGGAAGGTATGGTTCAAATCGTACTTATCTGACCGCCATCAGTTCGTAGCAGTGAATGAAGAGGTATCATATCGATCACAAGTGCAGTATGGAGTACCTCAAAGCTCAGTACTAGGGCCGTTACTTTTCATGCTTTACATGTTACTCTTGGGAGATATTATCAGGAGACATGATGTTAGCTTTCACTGTTATGCTGATGATACTCAGCGCTGTATTTCTTCGCGGCCCGGTGAAACACACCAAATTGAGAAACTAACGGAATGCATAGTCAATATAAAAAACTGGATGAGGAGTAATTTCTTACTGCTAAATTCTGAAAAAGCAGGTGTTAATTATCGGACCTAAAAACCCCACATGTAATAACCTAGAACACTATCTAACACTTGACGGCTGTTCTGTCAATTCTTCTTCATCAGTTAGGAACCTAGGTGTGCTGTTTGATAGCAATCTTTCATTTGAAAGCCATGTTTCTAGCATCTGTAAAACTGCCTTTTTCCATCTCAAAAACATATCTAAATTGCGACCTATGCTCTCAACGTCAAATGCAGAAATGCTAATTCATGCGTTTATGAGCTCAAGGTTAGACTATAGTAATGCTTTATTGGGTGGTTGTTCTGCACGCTTGATCAAGAAACTACAGTTGGTCCAAAATGCAGCAGCTATAGTCCTTACTAGAACCAGGAAGTATGACCATATTAGCCCGGTTCTGTCAACCCTGCACTGGCTCCCTATCAAACATCGGATAGATTTTAAAATCTTGTTAATTACTTATAAAGCCCTGAATGGCTTAGCTCCTACTTGACCGAGCTCTTATCGCATTATACCTAGAATATCAAAATCGACTGCGGGCGGCAGATCCTTTTCCTATTTAGCACCCAAACTCTGGAACAATCTACCCAACACTGTTCGAGAGGCATACATACTCTGTCAGTTTAAATCTAGATTAAAGACACATCTCTTTAACCTGGCTTACACATAACATACTAATACGCTTCTATTATTCAAATCCATTAAAGGATTATTAGGCTGCATTAATTAGATCAACCGGAACCGGGAACACTCCCCATAACACACGATGTTCTCGACGCCCTGATCGTCAGCGGACACCAGGACACCTATATGAGCCCTAGAGACATATCCCAGTGAAGACCTCGACTAAAAATACAATAAAACTAAAAATATAACAAAATAACTAAAAATATAATAAAATACCTAACTACATAATTCTATTATTGTTAGAAATTGCAACAATATAAAAATATAAATAATACATTTATACATTTAAAATTTTAATTAAAACATAATATACAAATATGAAAAATGAATAAATACATTCTAAAATAATAAATAGTATAATATAAAAAATGTGTGTGTGTGTGTGTATGTGTATGTATATGTGTATATATATATATATATATATATATATATATATATATATATGTGTGTGTGTGTGTGTGTGTGTGTATATATGCAACAAATATATTAAATGAATTAAACTATAAATTTAAATAATAAACAAACAAATATATACTATAAAAATAGACCGAGAAACAATAAATGCATTAAACTATACATTACAATTATAGCAAATGAATAAACCATATAAATGAAAAACTTCAAATAATGAATAAAACACAAATATAAATACATTAAATTATAAATTAAAATGCCCCATCGGGACAAGACCACAGGAATCAGATAATCTCTTTACATAATGCTGCGGTTGGAAACATAATACACATGGCTGCGGTTGGAATTGAACTGCTGGTTTCGTCTGGCCAGAGGAGAACTGGCCCCCCGACTGAGTCTGGTTTCTCCCAAGGTTTTTTTTTTATTTCTCCATTCTGTCACAGAGTTTTGGTTCCTTGCCGCTGTCGCCTCTGGCTTGCTCAGTTGGGGACACTTAATTTCTAGTGATTATCGTCGATTTGATTGCACAGATACTATTTAAACTAAACTGAGCTAGACAATGACATCTCTGAATTCAATAATGAAATGCCTTTAACTGAAAACTGAGTGTTTAATCTAATCATTATACATTACTGACACTCTATCCTCCATTTTGATACTGTTATTTGCTTTGACACAATTTGTATTGTTAAAAGCGCTATATAAATAAAGGTGACTTGAATTGACTTGAAAGTTGAGTCGAAGGAAAAAGTGTGGAAGAAAAAGATGCACAACCAACCGAGAGAAGCCTTATGAGGATTGTCAAGCAGAATTGATTCAAGAATTTGGGTGAACTTCACAAGGAATGGACTGAGGCTGGGGTCAAGGCATCAAGAGCCACCACACACAAACGTGTCAAGGAATTTGGCTACAGTTGTCATATTCCTCTTGTTAAGCCCCTCCTGAACCACAGACAACGTCAGAGGCGTCTTATCTGGGCTAAGGAGGAGAAGAACTGGACTGTTGCCCAGTGGTCCAAAGTCCTCTTTTCAGATGAGAGCAAGTTTTGTATTTCATTTGGAAACCAAGGTCCTAGAGTCTGGAGGAAGGGTGGAGAAGCTCATATCCCAAGTTGCTTGAAGTCCAGTGTTAAGTTTCCACAGTCTGTGATGATTTGGGGTGCAATGTCATCTGCTGGTGTTGGTCCATTGTGTTTTTTGAAAACCAAAGTCACTGCACCCGTTTGCCAATAAATTTTGGAGCACTTCATGCTTCCTTCTGCTGACCAGCTTTTTAAAGATGCTGATTTCATTTTCCAGCAGGATTTGGCACCTGCCCACACTGCCAAAAGCACCAAAGGTTGATTAAATGACCATGGTGTTGGTGTGCTTGACTAGCCAGCAAACTCACCAGACCTGAACCCCATAGAGAATCTATGGGGTATTGTCAAGAGGAAAATGAGAAACAAGAGACCAAAAAATGAAGATGAGCTGAAGGCCACTGTCAAAGAAACCTGGGCTTCCATACCACCTCAGCAGTGCCACAAACTGATCACCTCCATGCCACGCCGAACTGAGGAAGTAATTAAAGCAAAAGGAGCCCCTACCAAGTATTGAGTACATATACAGTAAATGAACATACTTTTCAGAAGGCCAACAATTCACTAAAAATGTTTTTTTTTTTTTATTGGTCTTATGAAGTATTCTAATTTGTTAAGATAGTGAATTGGTGGGGTTTTGTTAAATGTGAGCCAAAATCATCACAATTAAAAGAACCAAAGACTTAAACTACTTCAGTCTGTGTGCATTGAATTCATTTATACACGAGTTTCACAATTTGAGTTTGAATTACTGAAATAAATGAACTTTTCCACGACAATCTAATTTATTGAGATGCACCTGTATACTTTCAGATATATATAATGTATATACGGTTTCACATACAATTTAAAAAAGTACATGTCATAGACTGTAGTACAGAGAAAGCAATACAGAAATATTTCATTCCCAAACAGTTTTTCATAGTATATTGATGTACTCCTCCCATACCTGTTTGCCATCCAGCGTATAGATCCTTTTCACTGCTCCGCTTTCGAGTTTGATGGCCTCTGTGATGTCGGTGAGCACCTGCTCAAAAGAATGTGCCGTCTTCTTATTGAGCAGCACACGGACGGCCTTCCGTGGCTTCACTCCGCTCCTCATCACTGTCACCAACTTCGGTCGCACAAAGTCCTTGTTCTCCTTCGGCTCACTAGCTGTGCGGTTAGCCAGCATGTTCTTCTGGCTGGCTGATGCTTTCACATTCACTGACCAGTTGGGGTTCACATTTTTGGTGTAGTCTACTTTCTTGTAGTAGTTCTCAGAAGCGCAAACATAGCTCTCACCTGGAGAGTAGAATAACACAGAAAAATAAAAATAATGATATCTGTGTGGAATATCTCAATATATTTTAAAATGTTGAAAGGGTTAAAACTTTTTTTTCCGTTAAAGAACGTAATCAATTCCATTAGGATTACATTATAGGGAGTAGTCAACAGTCCCCACAAAGAAAACAGCGTAATAAACATACTGAATAATGACTTAATGAAAATCTAAAAGTGTAAAAAGGTTTAAAACAGTGGTCTCCAATGTGGTGCCCGCAGGCATCTGGTAGCCCGCATGAAGTATTTGGGTTGCCAGCAAACACGTTCTATAAATATCCTGAATTCGGGCTGGACAATAAACGATAACACATCGAGATCACTGTAAAATTTATGTGAACAATGATGATAAGTTCTGGATGTTTTTACTCAATATGGATTAATCTATCATCCTGTCACAAAGCAAAAAGCAAGCCAGACAGAAACCAGTTAGCACATGCCGCTAATAAATCCGCAAGTTCTGTGTGTCTCTGTGTGAATGAATGGTGCGGTATTATTGTCCAATAGACAAAGTCAAACACACCTGATGCTTGCAGTGTTTTCAGTGTCTAAATCTCAATATATGAGTGCATGAACACATTAACTGCTCTGAGAGTCACTTCAGCATCTTTACACAGTTTCATTTGAGAGAAACTACCATCAAACACACTAAATCTGTAAGACCTTCGCAACAACCCGTCAAAATAAAAGTCTGGTTATTCTTGAAGAAATTATGACAGAAATATATGACTACTGTATACTAAAATGATTAATTTGAACAGTTCTGTTGTGCAGCATCTTATGTGACATAAATTAAATGTTTTGTTTTAAACTGACTTTCGTTTGATTACATTTTAAAAGACTCATTAAATTGTTAGTTTTATTAATTAATTTGGTTTGACAACATTTTTATAATAAATTTATACTGAATCATAAAACACAGAATCCATAAAAAATAAAATGGAAAACAGAATTTAGGCAAAATTTAAATGGATTTCTTCAGGCCCTAAATTAAAAGGTAGCTACTAGAGGTGTAATGGTACACGTATTCGTACCGAAAATTTTCTTTCTGGATTCTGTCTTTCGGTTCGGTACGCATATGTACCGAACAAATACAGCATTGTTTTAACCACTGCACAAGTGGAACTTAATTAGAAACTTCCAGTTAAATATATTTTTATGTTTGATAAGAAACAAAGTCTCGTTTTTCAAATTATGTCCATTTTCTCAGGAAATTCAAACAACACATGCCATTTTGACGCTCTTTGATGTGTCGAGACAGATCGCTGTATAAACGCCTCAGTTCAAACTGCGGAGCGGAGCACGAGTGAGCGCAATCATCCCTTCCTCTTTACTACTAGTTTTAATGTGAAATAAACATGAATGAACATATTATGTAATCACTCAATCAGTGCGTCAACTGCGGAAAGACATCAATAAAACAGTTCTAAATAAAATGTCACGTTACATTTCTTTTACCTCAGGCAAGTCATCAGTGTCCACAGCTCGTTAGTTTGCTAGAGAAATTAAGTCTAGAGAAGAGCATTTCGTGAAATATTGGACTATATACACATTGTATTTGACTTTACCTGTTAGTGATGTCTTATTTAATGCATGTTTAAATAAATCGGTTATGTTATTTATAATTTAGAAGTTAATTTAAAACTGCATTATTTGCAATTTACGTTTGCATTTTTTTTTTAAGTTGAGTGTTGATTATTATATTTAAAAAATAAATAGTAATTGAATAGTAATCTAAATAGTAATGCATAAGGGCTCCCTATTTAGAGCATAACCTAAGGTAGATTTTTATCCTTAAAGGCACAATATGTAAGTTTTCGCCACTGGAGGTCGCATTTTCAAAACAATAACAAAGGCTAAGCTTGATGACACTATGAAGGAGGATGTTCATGGATGAGGTAATTCATTTTTTTTTTTTTTACCTGTACCTTCCACAGTTACTCAAACAACGAATAAATTATACAGAGAAAGCGAACAAAGAACATTGTCAAAGAACATTATGACTGACTTCGGTCTAGCGCGAGATTAAGCACTCTCAAAAAACTCCCCTTATAATCAGTAAAGCTGTCTGTTACGGACTGAACAGAGCATGAGACGTACGGATCCATGTGCAAGACTTTATTACAGAGGCGTGGTCAAGAAACGGGCAAGGGTCATGACAACACAGGTACATCACAGGCAAGGCAAAGAATAATCCTAGGGTAGGCGTGGGTCTTCGATCGGCGAACAGTATCCAGAGGGCTTGACAAGAGAGGTAATCCGATAACATGAGCAATAGTCCAGGCAAGGTGCAAACAGTGTTCAAACGACAAGAAAAGAGAATCCAAGGCAAGCAGGTGATCGGGCAATGAGGCAATATGACGAGACTAGACTAAGACTAGAACTAGAACTAGGAACTTAACACAAGATTAGTAGAGGGCTCCATAACATTGTTATCACTAATGTAGTGATATGTGCAAACAATACTCGGCAGTGAGAGAGGGGAAGTCCATGGCTTATGTAGGGTGTGTGATTGGCTGCAGCCGTGTGCTTAATCAGAGTGAAATGGATTGTGGGAACTGAAGTCCAGGGTAAGTGTAACAGTCTGTGTAGTGTGAGAGTCCATGTGGTGGATAGCGACCTCTTGTGGTGAACGAAAGGAAGTTCATAGACCGAATTCGTGACACTGTCTATACGCGGTTTGATGAATGAATCTCTTACTTACATCATATGTACATCCACACTTAGTTGTTTATGATGAGACAATTCATGTGAAAGCTGAAATCAGTCAGCGAGTCTGTGCACTGAACAAAAACTCATCTGAACGCCTCTGAATGGCCTTTTCATTTGATTCGTGACAGCCCTAATGGATTTAGTTTAACTGTACAGCAGCATCTGTGTCCATGTGTTGCCATAGTTTCTACAAGTGGAAACTGGGGATATGCGGATATTACGTCATTGATAGGCGACAATGATCAGGGATGAGCCATTATTTAAAATTGGAATTTCTCTGGATTTACAAATCCTTGGTGACTTTTGGGATAACGTAAGTACACAGCTGCATGAAATATATCACACTGTGCAAGTAGTTTTTGGATATTTTTTACGAAAACCTTATATATTGTCCCTTTAAGAAAACTTTAACTGTATTTGAATTTATTTAAAGAAAGAGCAATTTGTTCAGTAAACCATTGTTTAATAACAATAAAAAAGCAGTTTTATGTATAGTTGTCCACCCCTGCAGTACCGAAACCATACCTAACCGTGACGTAAAAACCGAGGTATGTACCGACCTGTTATGTTTGTGTAATGTTACACTCCTAGTAGGTACTGTGAAATTTAATTGTTAACAAAATTATGTTTACATTTATTTTCAAGGTGTAAGATTAATGGTAAATGCTAAATATATTGTGATGGCCTATATATATATATATATATATATATATATATATATATATATATATATATATATATATTTATTTATTTATTTATTCTGTTATATTTTCCGGGAATGATTGTTGTATAAAAAATAATTTCAAATGCTTATGAGAAATCATTAACATTTATTGAGCCAGGATATCAAGATATTTAATTCCTTGACATATGCTGGGGATTAAAAGTGAAAAAAGTGCCAACATGTTTAAATATTTTATAACACACACACACGTTTGTTTTTGTGAATTTTGTGAAGGTCTGCCATGCTGCTGAGAGGTTTGCGATTGTAGCTCCGTGTAGCTTCACTTTCTGTTGAATCTCTATCTTACTTTCACTCTCTGTTGTTTAAAGTGATAAAATATAGCTTAATTCCCACCATATTTCTGATATTATCTATCAAACTAATCTAACTAATTTGATCGTTCGCTTTTAATCTAAAACCGCGAGTGCAGCGCACGTGTAACGCGTTAGCATTCGTTAGCCGGTTAGCTTGTCATTCGAGTTTCTATTCGCGCCTATTATTGTTTTCTTTTTTCTCGCTCCGTTTAATTTCTCTTGCGCTCCGTTTTTCACAAGTTCATCAAACAACAGTGGTAAGTGAATCATTCATCAGTCACAGTGAGTAATGGCTTCTTCTCCTGCTATTGTTGTTTGCACCGCTTGCCACATGCATAGTTTATATCTCACTGTCGGCGATGAGGGATTCACATGTGATAAATGCAGGGAAATAGTTAGGCTGACAGAGAAGATTTTAGAACTAGAGATCCAAACTTTAGTTGAGGATGGTAAGAATGTGAGGGCTGTAGATACTGCTTTGGCTGCGACTAGCTCAGGGAGTCCTGTACATTGTTCGGTTCTGGTTACAGAGCCCCCGCAGCAGGGCAACTGGGCGACTGTGAGGCGGCATAGTTGCGGGTCAAAACACCGCTCTTCCGTTCTGATCAAAACATCAAACAGGTTCTCCCCACTCAGTGACGCACCCACTGAGAAACCTGATGAAAGTGCTCTAGTTATTGGCGATTCTATTGTACGGAACGTGAAAATAGAGAAACCAGCCACCATAGTCCAAAGTTTACCGGGAGCCAGAGCGCCTGACATCTTGGCAAATTTAAAAGTGCTGGCTAATGCTAAACGTAAATTCACCAAGATTGTTATTCACATTGGCGCTAACGATGTTCGACTTTGCCAGTCGGAGATCACTAAAAATAATGTTAAAGAGGTGTGTGAACTTGCAAATACGATGTCAGACACTGTAATATGCTCTGGTCCCCTCCCTGCTTACCGGGGTGATGAGATTCATAGCAGACTGTCGTCACTCAATGGCTGGATGTCTAAGTGCTACCCGCAGAATAACATGGGTTTTATAGACAATTGGACGAGTTTTTAGGGCATACCTGACCTGTTGAAAAGAGATGGTCTTCATCCCTCCTGGGGTGGTGCCGCGCTTCTCTCTAGAAATATAGCACATAGTCTTAGAGTTCATACTTGACTAACTGGGGCCCAGGTCAGGAAGCAGAAACCGACCGTCTGCTAGCCGCCTCACGTCACAGAAGCCAGTTAATTCTCAGCATATAGAGACTCTTTTACCTAGATATCACACAATAGAGACTGTGTCTGTTCCCCGAACTAGAAAATACAAAAAAACGTCCAAACCAATTTTAGAGTAACAATTTAATTGATGTTCAACAAATACAAAAAAAAAAATATATATATATATATATATATATATATATATATATATATATATATATATATATATATATATATATATAATACAGAGAAACAAATGATAAAGCTTGGCTTACTGAATATCAGGTCCCTTTCTACGAAAGCGCTTTTTGTAAATTATATGATCACTGATCATAACCTAGATGTGCTCTGTTTGACAGAAACCTGGCTAAAACCAGATGAATACACTATTTTAAACGAGTCTACCCCCCAAGATTACTGCTATAAAAATGAGCTGCTCCAAAAGGCAAAGGGGGAGGTGTTGCTACAATTTATAGCAATATTCTCAGTATTTCTCAGAGGGCAGGCTTTAAGTATAACTCCTTTGAAGTAATGGTGCTTCATATAACATTATCTAGAGAAACAAATGTTAATGATAAATCCCCTGTGATGTTTGTACTGGCTACTGTATACAGGCCACCAGGGCATCATACAGATTTTATTAAAGAATTTGCTGATTTTCTATGAGTTAGTGCTGGCTGCAGATAAAGTCTTAATTGTTGGTGATTTTAATATCCACGTTGATAATGAAAAAGATGCATTAGGATCAGCATTCATAGACATTCTGAACTCTATTGGGGTTAGACAACACGTGTCAGGACCTACTCATTGTCGAAATCATACTCTAGATTTAATACTGTCAAATGGAATTGATGTTAATGGTGTTGAAATTCTGCAGCAAAGTGATGATATCTCAGATCATTATTTAGTCTTGTGTAAACTCCATATAGCCAAAACTGCAAATTCTACTCCTTGTTACAAGTATGGTAGAACCATCACTTCTACCACAAAAGACTGCTTTGTAAGTAATCTTCCTAATTTATCTCAATTCCTCAGCATATCCAACAGTGCAGAAAAACTTGATGATGTAACAGAAACTATGGACTCTATTTTTTCTAGCACTTTAGATACGGTTGCTCCTTTACGCTTAAGGAAGCCCTTACAGAAAAACCACATGAATTTCACATTTTCCACATGATCACGTTTTCCACATGTGATGACATGTGTCCATATATTTTCCACATGTGGTCACATGTGATCACGTGCCCATATATTTTTTCACATGTTCACATGAAGACAACATAAGAGCACATATTGCACATGTGCATCACGTGGAAAATGTTTACATGTGTTAATAGGTTTTAACATGTGGATCACGTTAGCTACATGTAACAGAAAAACCAAACGAATTTCACATCTGCAAAAACACGTGGTCACATATACATGTGACTCTGCACATGTGAAATTACATGTGAAACGTGTGCTTTGCACGTAGGAAATGTGTGCTTTTGCACATGGGAAATGTGTGCTTTACACATGGGAAATGTGTGTTTTTGGAACATTTTCTTGTGAATTCCCATGTGAAACCCACGTTACTTTCCTATGTGAAACACATGGGATCACGTGGAAAATGTTTCCATGTGTTATAATAGGTTTTAACATGTGGATCACATGTTAGCTACATGTAACAAATACTGTGCATTTTCAGCTTCACACTGTGGTATTATGTTGACTTTTAGTTTGTTCCCATTTCATGCTTCCCACTGTAGTCCCTTGTAGCTTTCTTTGTTTGTTGAAATGTACTGTAGTTGCAAAGTTACTTACGCTATATAGACCCTTTTCATGTTAGTAAACATTGTGACGTTTTTCTGTGGGCGGATTTTGGGTGGTGGCAGAAATATTCCACTGACCGCTTCACTAACGCTAGCTAAGTCTGTTAGCTTGTTTTTTTAATAAAAACTGGAGAAATTCCGATTTTACCTGCATATGTAAGGTCACTCACTGTCCGGGATCGTGTTATTTGAAAAAGTTAACTTTAACGGACGAAACCAGATTGGCCGACCTGTACTCACTCAAAGGATGGACGATCTGACAGGATTACCTTCTTCGGTTGAGTGACTCACATTTAACATGTATAGTAAAGACAAACTCACCGTGTATCTAGTCATGAAGATGTAATATATATTTCAATTTCAGCAGGCAACTATTTTTACAGCTACATTATTATTCCAGCCACAATTACTCATAACAATGTATATACAATTACACATGATTAAGCATATAAATCGTCAATTTATATATATATATATAAATATATATATAAATTGTTGTTGTTTTTTTACAACTTTTTTTTTTACAATTTGTTGTTTTACACATGCACAGACATTATTTCATACACGAAATAGTACTGAGATCCATAAGAAATCTTTAGACGCACCCATAACAACAAAAGACAATACTTTATTGAACCTTTTCTGATAAGAAGTGTGCGCTGCCTGATGCATTTTTGACAATCGTTTCTGTCCAGTCCGCTCGTTTTATCTCGTTTAACCACAGTTGTCGTCGTTTTTTTTTTTTTTTTTTTTTTTTTTTTAGTCTGGCAGTGGCAGCAATGCGTTAAAATTTCATTTTCAATATTTCAAAATTCTGACTTTATTCTCGCAATTTTGAGATTATATCTCACAATTCTGATAAGAAAAATCAACTCGTCATTCTCTCTTTTGAGTTATATCCCACACATCTGGCTTTTTCCTCCCCTCAGAATGGACAAACTCGCTATTGTTGAGTTAAATCGAGTTATAAAGTCCGAAATACGAAATATAAAGTTGCATTTGCGAGAAAAAAAAAAGTCTCAAAAAATAATTGAGACAAAATAGGTAACGTTAAATGTAAAATGTTATAGGTTTAAATAGCTTAGTATTTCATGCTGTAACTGTAGGGCAAATATAATATATTCCCTATGAATTGCATATGTGAATATTATGTAGGCTAATTGTTTAAATCAAATTTATGCTTTAAAAGTAGAGTAATCATAGCAGGTTTCATTCATTAGTCTGTCCGTTTAAACGTCTGCGTTTAGCTTCAAATGGTGTTTTTGACGACAATATTCTATAAAAAATTGTTTGCATTCTGATTCTGAGATCCAAAGGCACAACAGTACATTTCATCTCTTATTCTGTGGATTTTTCCCGTTTCACTCCGCTTGTGGTGGCTTGTGTTTCTGCCACCACAATGCGCGCGCAGCTGCGAGTGACGTAACTGTGATGTCTACACGAAATTGGTCTATAGGATAGTTAGTAAAATAAAAGTTAAATAAAATAAAGTTCATACTACTGATCTATATGATTTTGATCTATAAGATTTATACCACTTATGATTAATAAGTGCTCATTTATGATGATACACTTTGTAGCTTGTACCTATAATTGTTGATCATCAGGTAGCATAATAACTAATACACAAAACACACACACACAAACACACACACGATATATATTATAATATATCAACTTCACCTAAATTTCATTACAAAAAAAAAAAAAACATCATTACAAAAAATATGCTAATAAAATTAATATTATATTATTAACATTACAATAATACAATTAATAAATTCTTCTTTTTCTTCTTCTTAATATTAATATTATTAATAATAATAATCACAAGACGCAAAATGTAGATACATAATATTTTTACAATAGATGTACCTTTAACATTTTTCACAACGTCACAAAAAATAAAATAAAATAAAATAAAAAAGCTTGTTACGGAAAGGAGGAGTTTGAATTTGCGAGCATGGTGATGACAAAATTTCCTCTCATCCAACGGCTGCTGCTGACCCTCCACAATGCCGGGGAAGAAATGATCGGGAATAAAACATCCATTCGAGACTGTGTATTTAAAAATGATAAACATTTGGGTGAAATCATATTCATAATGCCAAATAGTCTTTAATAACGCTTATTCCATTTTGAAATTTTGACTGAAGAAGTCGGATTTCATCATTCGAAGCATAACGGCCATGGTTTAAAAAATAATTAAATTGAACACTACTATTTTTGGACACCATGGATTTGTTTGTGATTTGTATCTCTCTTTCACTCATTCATTTAGGACAAGTCTGACGAGTATGGAGATGTTGCCGTGGCCCTCCTTTACAGATGATACAAATTTCATTACCAACCTGTGAAAATCTCATGTCATCTTGAAATATGACTCAAGCTGTTAGGTCTAAATACAACACAATTACAAAAGAGACTAACAATTACAGTAAATATTGTGTTAATTGTACTTAATAGTGCCTCTCAGTGTACTTTCAAGTTCTATGAAATTCATGCCATGGTCACTGTGATTGAGTAACTTTTATTTTTAAATTTATGAACGAATCTGAAATGGCGCATTCCCAATTATTAAAGGGACAGTTTACTCAAAAATGAAAATTCTGTCATTAATTATCATGTCGTCGTTCAAAACCCATAAGAGCTTCGTTCATCTTCGGAACACAAAATAAGATATTTTTGATAAAATCTGAGAGCTTTCTGACCCTGCCTAGACAGCAATGCAACTGAAATGTTCCCACACCCAGAAAGGACATCGGACTGACATGGAAGAGAAGAAATTGTTGAATAATATCATTATTTTTGTTTTCTTTGTGCACAAAAAGTATTCTTGTAGTTTCATAAAAATATGGTTGAACTACTGATGTCACATGGACTATTTTTACGATGTCCTTACTACGTTTTTGGGACTGGGAACGTTTCAGTTGCGTTGCTGTCTATGCAGGGTCAGAAAGCTCTCAAATTTCATCACAAAAATGTCTTAATTTGTGTTCCGAAGATAAATGAAGGTCTTACGGGTTTGGAACGACATGAGGGTGAGTAATTAATGACAGAATTTTCATTTTTTTTGGATGAACTATCCCTTTAAGATTTATATAAATATTTTAGACTGTAGTTATATTTCATAATATGAATAGTGTATAATGATTGCTCAATAAAACTTAATGGAATTGTAATATACAGTTGAGGTCTTAAACAGGATTAAATTATTTTTGAGTGTATATTGTGCATGAGTTAAATATTGACCAGAGTTTTTAAAGTCATTTCACAATAGCATTTCAACACAAGCCGGTTTATAATATACATGTTTCACATGGGATTCACATATGATCCAGTGTTTCACACGGGAATATACCATGGGTTTCACATGGGAATTTACATGTATTTCACATGTGATCTCATGGATTTCACATGTTATTCACACATGATCCCATGGGTTTCACATGGGAATATACCATGGGTTTCACATGGGAATTTACATGTATTTCACATGTGATCCCATGGATTTCACATGGGAATATACGTGTTTCACATGGGTTCCACATGGCAATATACATGTTTCACATGTGATCTCATGCGTTTCACGTGGAATTCACATGCAAATTCACATGAAAATGTTCCAAAAGCACACATTTCCCATGTGCAAAGCACATGTTTCACATGTGGTTTTCACACATGAAGTTTCACATGTGCAGAATCACATGTATATGTGACCACGTGTTTTTGCACATGTGAAATTCATGTGGTTTTTCCGTAAGGGAGATTAAGGAAAAGAGTCCAACACCGTGGTATAATGAGCACACTCGCGCCTCAAAGAGAGCAGCCCGGAAAATGGAACACAGCTGGAGGAAAACAAAACTAGAGGTATTTTGTATTACTTGGTGGGAAAGTACCCTATCCTACAGAAAAGCATTAAAAACTGCTAGATCTGATTACTTTTCGTCTCTTTTAGAAGAAAACAAACATAACCCCAGGTATTTATTCAATACAATACAATAAAGCATCAGCAGGTGTTGCCATTTCCCAGCAGCACAGCAGTAATGACTTTATGAACTATTTTACTTCCAAGATCGATACTATTAGAGATACAATAGTAACCATGCAGCCATCAGCTACATTATTGCATCAGATAGTGCACTATTGATCCCCTGAGGAACAATTCCACTCATTCTCTCACTATAGGAGAGGAAGAAGTCTTTAAACTTGTTAAATCATCTAAACCAACAACATGTATGTTAGACCCTATTCCATCTAAACTACTAAAAGAGGTGCTTACAGAAGTCATAGATCCTCTTTTGGCTTTTATGAATTTGTCATTGTCATTAGGATATGTCCCCAAAACCTTCAAATTGGCTGTTATTAAGCCTCTCATTAAAAAAAAAAAAAAAAAAAAAACACAACTTGACCGCAAAGATCTAATTAATTACAGACCGATCTCGAATCGCCCTTTTCTGTCAAAGATACTAGAAAAGGTAGTATCCTCACAATTATATTCCTTCTTAGAGAAAAATGGTATCTGTGAGGATTTCCAGTCAGTTTCATAGTACTGAGACTGCTCTCATTAGAGTTACAAATGACGTGCTCTTATCATCTGATCGTGGTTGTATCTCTCTATTAGTGCTGCTGGATCTTAGCACTGCGTTTGACACTATCGACCACAACATTCTTTTGAATAGACTAGAAAACGTTGTTGGTATTAGTGGAAGTGCATTAGCATGGTTCAAATCGTACTTATCTGACCACCATCATTTCGTAGCAGTGAATAAATAGGTATCATATCGATCACAAGTGCAGTATGGAGTACCTCAAGGCTCAGTACTAGGGCCGTTACTTTTCACGCTTTACATGTTACCCTTGGGAAATATCATCAGGAAACATGGTATTAGCTTTCACTGTTATGCTGATGATACTCAGCTCTATATTTCTTCGCGGCCTGGTGAAACACACCAAATTGAGAAACTAACGGAATGCATAGTCGATATAAAAAACTGGATGATGAGTAATTTCTGCTAAATTCTGAAAAAAACAGAGGTGTTAATTATCGGACCTAAAACTCCCACATATAATAATTTAGAACACTGTCTAACACTTGATGGCTGCTCTGTAAATTCTTCGTCATCAGTTAGGAACTTAGGTGTGCAATTTGATAGCAATCTTTCCTTTGACAGCCACGTTTCTAGCATTTGCAAGACTGCATTTTTTCATCTTAAAATATATCTAAATTGAGACCTATGCACTCAATTTCAAAAATGCAGAAATGTTAATTCATGCATTTATGACCTCAAGGTTAGATTACTGTAATGCTTTATTGGGTGGTTGTTCTGCACACTTAATAAACAAACTCCAGATGATCCAAAATGCAGCAGCTAGAGTCCTTACTAGAACCAGGAAGTATGACCACATTAGCCCGGTTCTGTCAACACTGCACTGGCTCCCTATTAAACATTGTATAGATTTTAAAATCTTGTTAATTACTTATAAAGCCCTGAATGGTTTAGCTCCTCAGTACTTGAGCGAGCTCTTATCGCATTATAGTCCTCCACGTCCACTGCGTTCTCAAAACTCTGGCCATTTGATAATTTGATACCTAGAATATCAAAATCAACTGCGGGCAGCAGATCCTTTTCCTATTTAGCGCCCAAACTCTGGAAAAATCTACCTAACACTGTTCAGGAGGCAGACACACTCTGTCAATTTAAATCTAGATTAAAGACCCATCTCTTTAACCTGGCGTACACATAACACACTAATACACTTCTAATTTTCAAATCCATTAAAGCATTGTTAGGCTGCATTAATTAGGTCAACCAAAACCGGGAACACTTCCCATAACACCCGATGTACTTGTTACATCGTAAGAAGAATGGCATCTACGCTAATATTAGTCTGTTTCTTTCTTATTCCGAGATCACCGTAGCCACCTGATCCAGTCCGTATCCAGATCTGGGGTGCATTTCCCAAAAGCATTATTAGCTAACTATGGTTGTAAGTTCCATTGAACTCTATTGGTAACGACGGAACTTGCGACCATGGTTGCTTTTGGGAAACGCACCCCAAGATGGTCACTGCAGTCACCCGGATCCAGTCCGTATCCAGTCCAGATGGTGGATCAGCACCTAGAGACGACCTCTACAGCCCTGAACATCAGCGGAGATCAGGACACCTAGATGAGCTCCAGAGACAGATCCCCAGTGAAGACCTCGTCACCTAGATGGCCATTGGGACAAGACCTCGGGAACCAGAAGACTCCTTTACACAATCTGACTTTGCTGCAGTTGGAATTGAACCACTGGTTCGTCTGGCCAGAGGAGAACTGGCCCCCGACTGAGCCTGGTTTCTCCCAAGGTTTTATTCTCCATTCTGTTACCGATGGAGTTTTGGTTCCTTGCCGCTGGTCCTTGACTCTGACTTGCTTAGTGGGGGACACTTAATTTCCAGCGATATCGTCAACTTGATTGCACAGATACTATTTAAACTGAACTGAGCTGACAATGACATCACTGAATTCAATAATGAAATGCCTTTAACTGAAAATTGAGTGTTTAATCTTGTCATTTTACATTATTGACACACTATTTTCCTATTTTGATATTGGAAAGTTGCTTTGACACAATCTGTATTGTTAAAAGCGCTATATAAATAAAGGTGACTTGACTTGAATTGTGGGGACATTCCATAGGCGTAATGGTTTTTATACTGTACAAACCGTATTTTCTATCGTCCTGCTCCAACCCTACACTGAAACCTGCCCCTTACAGAAAACTTTGTGCATTTTTACTTTCTCAAAAAAACTCATTCTGTATGATTTATAAGACTTTTGAAATATGGGTACATGGGGAAATGTCCTCATAAATCATCTTCTCCTTGTAATACCTATATCATACCCATGTCATTATACAAATTTGTGTCCTCATGTCACAAACACACACACACACGTCAAACCTTTGTGTGAGGGGTAGGTTTAGGGTTAGGGTAAGGGGATAGACAAGTACATGCATGGGCAGTGCAGTTAACAAGCAGATGTATCACAGCAGCAGATCACACACAATAGCTGAGCTCCAGGTTTAGTGTGTGCGCTACAGATTTTGAGCATCTTCCTCCAGCCTCCTTTATCTGCTGTCAGCTGCCAGATTTATTCATCTCAAATTTAACATTTACTAACAAAGCAGATTTGCTCTGTAATAAAGCATGTCTTATCTTTTCACGTGGAAAACATTTGCTTTCAATCACTAACATACTTTGGTGAATTAAAACAACTACAGAGAATTTCTAAGAAGAAAATCACTATATCCACTGCATATTGTAATATATACATTTTGCTGACAGAGTTTTTGGCTGATAATCAATATGATGGCAAAATCTACACTATTTTGCCAGCTTTATTGCAGATACATTTTAAACAAACTGGGATAAAATAAACCTTATTATCCACTTTCAATATAATCTCAATTAAGGCTGACACCAGGTATGTTTACATGCAAAAATATTCCATTAGTCACAATAAATTCAACTGATTCAGTCTCATCCACTGACCAGGGCTGCGTATCCCAAAAGCATCATGAGCCTAAGTTGAATCATAGAACCAGTTGTCACCAAAGGAGCTGTGATCAATTTAGGACTGCTTTTGGGAAACAAGATGTAAAATATATGCACATTCATATAATGTAAAACATATGTAAACATACACATCATGACACAATTAGGTATTTGCACAATGGTTGGATTCAGGAGTTTATAAGAGTGGATAAGAGCGCCGTTTTTTCTCCAAAAATCAGCATGATTACATAAAGATTTTTTACAACAGTTCAAAAAACAAGTTAATTAAGAGACTTGTGTTTTAGACACCATATTGCCTGTTTTTGCTGTATTTCGACAACAAAAATAATTCCAAACACAACCACCATAGCACAGTTTTGCGTCTCTGAGCAATGACAGTGTTTCGTTCCTGAATGTATTAACCGTTTAAATGATTCGGTTCAATCGCAATGACTCACTTATTAACAGTGACTTGCTGACACCTACTGGTGGTTTTAATTTCACATTTAAAGTATCTTTTTATTTTTATTTTTTTTATTTATTTATTTTTATAATTTCAAAAGAGAATTCAACATTTTATGTCTTATTTATCAAAACATTATTTCTGCATTTGTAACTGCAGGCTAAATGCATTCATGTCCTGCATTAAACAGTGTGTAAATAAATCTATGCCACTTCAGATGAAGCTTCTGTGTTTCCTCTGCATTGCAAAGATGAATTTTGTTGATACTGATTTAATTTGCCTGGTAACAGCCCAAATGTCGTATTATTCTAAATAACTGATTCCTTTAATTAAAAACAACTAGTTTGAGATTTATAGGCCTATCCCAGGGGTGTCAAACTGCAGCCCTTCAGAGTCTAGTTCCAACCCTGCTCCAACACACATAGAATGTAGTGTTCAAATAAGCCTAAATGATTAGATTAGCTGGATCAGATGTGTTTAATTATGGTTATATCTAAACTGTGCAGGGCTGTGACCCTCCAGGAACTGAGTTTGACACCCTGGGCCTATCCCATTTTTGCGTTCCTCCCACTGTTAAAATGTAACGAAGTAATTTTTACTCTGAGTACATTTTAAATGAGCTACTTTTTACTTTTACTTGAGTAGATATTTAGACTGGTACTTTTACTTGTACTTAAGTAAAATTTCATCAATGTAATGGTACTTTTACTTGAGTAGAATATTTTCGTACTCTTTCCACCTCTGAAAATATGGCCCTAGTACGAGTTCCCTTCAGAGGGATCTCGAACTGTGTCCTCTTGCAGTCGGTATGGGAAACGCATTCAGCGTGATAGGTGTCTGAAGCAAACATCTAAATATGACAATAACATTGGCCAGTGACAGCCTATAACATCACTACTGGCGCTGAGGGTGCTGAGAGAACACGTCATCCTCTTCTTCGTCTTCACTGCTGTTTGTTTATGTTAGCAGCTAAGCACGACTAGGAGTGCATGCTCTCATCAGAGGCTTTGCTCTGATACCCGCGGTTTCCAACGACTCGTGTTGTGTGTGGGTTAGAAACAAGTACATTCAGCTCTCGAGGGAGTTGAATGTGCTCATTGCACTCATTGCGCTTAATTCTTTGTGGATAAGTATGAATTGAACAAGTTCGACTTAGGTGGGCTGTGCTCATTGTATGCATTCGTGGACTACTGAGAGGGAGGTGAGTGTTTCACATTTACCCAAGATTGTAGACAGTGTTTACATGAGTGCATTCGCCTCTTGTGGGAGTTGAACAAGCTCATAGCGATGCATTCACAGCAGCAGTCTCTGTTCGCGCTTGATTTCTGAGGGAATCTAGTGCTTGAAATAAGTGCCTTTATCTCCCAAGGGAGTTGAATGCATGCTGTGCATTGGGGTTGCGGTGAGAATTCTCTGCCTTTCAGCAGCGGTTCGAGTCCCGCCGCTGCCGAGCCAATTAGTTGGACCATTCGTGGGGTTTATAGGTGGAACATGGAAGGGACCTGACTGGATTTTTATTTTTTTTTCCCTTTCAGTATTTCTTGCTGTTTCTAATTCCTAATGCATAAGGAATTGTGTAATATATATCTATATCTAATCTGCAGTTGTTGGACACATATGATTCATATACACATATGATTCAGTCCACCTCAGATAGTCACATTATACTGCACCCCGGTAGCCCATGCTGTGTACCTTTACTCTCATTTCAGGGTTGTATGGCTCTCTGTGAGCCTCCTCTGTCTAAAAGTCAGAGGTTGTTTGCCCATGTATTGGGACCTCTCCCTGCCCTGGGGACCTCTTGGGTTGTATGGTCTCCTACAAGGCTTTCTCAATTAGGTCCCTCCTCTTTCTCAAGTGTAGGCTTGCCTCCTTGAGATTTAAGCTCCCTGTGATCATGCTACACACATACTGAGCTTGAGTTCTCCTCTCATTCAAGTTGTCAAGTAAATCTGCTCCTGAATTCTGCTCTGCAGTTATGATAACTCGTTAGGCCCACAATGGCCCTTTTTGTCATACTGCCCTTATGGTTGGACTGGTGTGACTCCTCCTCTCTTTTTGAGTGCACCATCCCAAGTGAGGTATGAGTGTGAGGATTTCCCTGTCATTCCGAAGGCCTACCATTGGCTCTGAGGAGCCATATCATGTGCATGCGTGTCTTTGGGTCGTGGACTACTTTCGTGGATGAGCTGGCATCGCTTCCCCTGGTCCTAAGGGTTGCGTAGAGCCTTCCGCTCCCACGACCCCCCTTCAACTGGATAATACAACAGCCTTGTTGTATCGGAATCTTCCCTTCTCATACTGAGGAGCAAGCATTGAGTACTCCTCTCAATCTGAGATCTGAGTACCTCACTCTTTTAAGCTCCTCAAGGTAGTCATTCCAGGTTGTTGGGCCTTTCTGGCCTCCCTGATGAAATGACCTTGCGGTCAGGGTCCAACAGTACTCCCTTTTCAGAGGGTTACCTATGATGCTGCCACTCCTAGACTGAGTCTGAGTCAAGTACTCCACATTCAGAGCCCCACATCCCAGATGGAGCATGTGAGTTCTTCTGTTCTGAGGGCTAAGAACGCTGCTCCTTGAGCTACATGTGCAGCCAGGCTGCGCTTATGGGCTTGGCAGTGCTCCTCTAACTGCAGAGGGTTACCTATGAGCCTGCCGCTCCCAGAGTGAGCATGTGCATTTTCTTCTCGATCTGGGAGTCAGGGACTCTGCTTCCGGGGCCCTGTGTGAAGTCATACCAGGTTGTTAGGGCATCTTTTGCCTCCTTGGTGGGAAGCTCTTATGGCTGAGTTTGGCAACACTGGGTGGGCTGCTCTTATGGTTGAGCTTGGCAGTGCTCAATGTGGGAGGGTCATTCATGAGCCTGCCATTCCCAGTTGGAGCATGTGAGTTCTCCCCTCAATCTGAGAGCTAAGAAATCTGCTCCCAGAGCTCTATGAACAGTCAAGGCTGCCCTGATGAACTTAGCAGTGCTCCCTTCATTGCAGGAGGGTCACCTATGAGCCTGCCGCTCCCAGGTTGAGCATGTGAGTTCTCCTCTTGATCTGAGAGCCAAGGACTCCGCTCCCGGAGCCCCGTGTGCATTTAAATTAGGTTGAGAGGCCCTGTTAGACTGCCTTTTTTGGTTGAGCTTGGCAGTTCACTCACTGCAGTAGAGTTACCTATGAGCCTGCTGCTCCCATATTGAGCATGTGAGTTTCCTCTCAATTTGAGAATCAATTACTCCACTCTTTGGGGTTCCGTTTATTGCCAAGGCTGCACTTATATCCACTCTCTGGAGCTGCGTGAGGCAGCCATACCAGGTTGTTAGGCCATTTTTTTTTTTTTTTTTTTTTGCAAATCAACACTAATTTTTTGAAAAAAAAAAACAATAAAAAAAAATAAAAAATAAATAAAGTGCCTTTTGCATTCAAAATGCATTAATAACAAGTGCAAAAATGGCAAAACAATTAATTTAAGTGTCAGCAATAGAGGTCGACTGATATGAGTTTTTTTCTCTGGCCTATGGCGATATTTAGAAATCAGGGCAACCAATGATGCCGATTTTTTTGGCAGATTTTCTTTTTTTCCCCCTTCATCTCATAAAAGAGAGAAGAGTAAATGTTTATTGCAGGGCACAAGATTTTAATAGTATTAGTATTAGTAGCAGCCTAACTCATAGTAATAATACAAAGCTCAAAACTTAAGCACCTCTTCAAAACAGTTCTGAAGCTTTTTGTTATGTTTGCTGAGACACCAGTGTTTCCCACAGACTTGCAAATGCAAATTCATTCTCTTCCAGCAGGAGGCGCTTTTGAAGCGCAGAAATAGCGATTTCCATGGTAACAGCTGTAATCAAATAAGCACTGCGCTCATAAATGCTACATTACAGGAAAGACTAAATAAAAATGACATCGAGCTTTTCTGAAGACGGTCAGTTCTTTTCAAAGATACATTCATTTAAAAACACCCGCGCCACATTTTGAGTTTGAAACGTGCAGTGCTCATGTTTATTCAGCGAAGTATGTACACACGTGGTCAGAATTGTTGGTTCCCTTGGTAAATATGATCAAAGAAGGCTGTGAAAATAAATGTGCATTGTTAATCCTTTTGATCTTTTATTTTTTAAAAATCAAAAAAATCTAAGCTTTCATTGGAGAATAAGAATTTAAAATGGGGGGAAATATCATTATGAAATAAATGTTTTTTTTTTTTCTCTCAAATACATGTTGGACACAATTACTGGTACCCCTAGAAATTCTTATGAGCAAAATATATCTGAAATATATTCCCATTCATATTCACAATTTTGAGCACACCAGCGTGATTTTGAACATGAAATTATCCAGCCATGGCTTCCTGTTTCACAGAAATATAAATAGGAGGGAAAACAAAGCCCAAAAATTCCAAATTAATCACCCATCACAATGAGAAAAAAAACAAATATTATATTTCTGATGTGCAGCAAAAGATAATTGAGCTTCACAAATTAGAAAGTGGCTTTAAGAAAAGAGCTAGAGCAGTGACAATTCCCATTTCCACCATCAGGGCAATAATTAAGAAGTTCCAATCAACAGAAAATGTGATGAATCTGCCTGGAAGAGGACGTGTGTCTATATCGTCCTAATGCACGGTGAGGAGGAGAATCTGAGTGGCTAAAGACTCTCCAAGGATCACAGCTGGAGAATTGCAGAAAAAGGTTGGGTTTCGGGGTCAGAAATTTAAAAAAAAAAAAAAATGATCAAACAGCACCTACATCACCACATGTTGTTTGGGAGGGCTTCAAGAAAAAAAAAGAAAATCAGGAAAAGAAAATGCTTTCACCAAAAAACAATCTCCAGTATATTCAGTTGTCAGTGTAGCATTTGGACCAATCAGACACACATTTGTTCTAACATTGATTTAACGAATAGATTAGATTTAGATTAAAACAGTCACAGACCCCTCACCCAACACCAGACTCCATGCCGGCATGTCTGTGGATGACCCCAGGCCCCGGTTCCATAGCAACCAACCTGATAACACTAGTTTTATTGGTCAAAGGAATGCAGGCAGACCTCATTTTCCCTTAGGAAAGAGACATGTAATACACATAAAAATGGACTCTTCTCTAATTAATTCATTGAAAAACCTTTCTTTGAATGAACACACATATCCTCAGGTCATTGTGTATTTTGTTACTGTTCATGTATATTGTCTTTTTGTACTGTATCCTGTTTTATGCATGTTTATGATAGATCACTAGTTAATATTACCTCACTTATATCATGTTTGATCTCTATCAATTCGTCTTCAGATGATCTAAATGACAGTGTATATTACATGTTGATACCTATGTAACATATTAGTGTTCTAAGAATCTGTAATAGTTCTTTAATAGCAACCCCATGCAAATTGCCATGCTCAGAGACAAAGAGTCGTAAAACCTTCCCTCCAAAGAGAAGGGAGCCCATTGGCTCTTTGACTCCTCAGAGGTGTGACCTCTATACCAGATAAAGGTCTTATTCTCAGGTCCAGCCCGCTCTTCTAAAAAACCTCTCTTCTAAAAAACCTCTTTTGCAAAAACTTCTGCTGCAAGGAAAAGCTCTTCTGCTATCTTCTGACGGAGAGCCCGAACCAGCACGGGCACGCCCGGTCGGCCCAACATAGAGCCGTGGGTGATCTCCCCCAGCCTGGGAGATGACTCTTGACCACAAAGACCCAGTCTGCGGTTCTGTTAGATCCTAAGAGGATGAGTAAGATGTGAGCTAGAACTTTTCTGGACCATTAAGTTTTTGTGCCAGGCTTTATAGCCTTGTCTTTCCATTCAATCAAAGCTCCTCGGACCTCAGCAGATCCCTTTCTTAACTCTTTTTCCACTCTCTACCTGGAAGACATTTCTACCTCAGAACATCTTTGGAATTCATCACTCTTCAACCCGGAAGAACGTGATCACGAGTCCAAAAACCTTGAAACCATCAAGACTTTTCATCCAAGACTGCATTCCGTCACGACAAAAGGAAGTGCAAGTATATAGTACCTTTAACTAAACGAAACAGAGGTTTAGTATAAGTTATAGACCCTGTTATAAATGGCGCTGATGGTTTTACTCAGGTGGTTAAATGACTTTTTCGATAACTGCATTCTCTGGTTTTCCTGATGGTTTCATCCATCAACTCTCATTAGCCCTTTCCCCATGTATGAGCGATTGTATGTTTGTGTGTTTGTTATTCGTTGTTTGTTTAGATTAGTTAATAAAACCCTTGTGCACAAATTATGTGAGTTTCTGATTCTGCCGATTTTGACCCTTGCTACATGCTCTAATGCATTAATAGGAAGATATTTTCTGCGGCCACGGAAATATCCTTTCTTAGAGTTGATATGAATTTACACTGAATGGTCGCTGGACGAACAGATCAGCTGATGGCAATTTAACTCTGCTACAGTTATTACTGTCAGCCGATATAAATAATTGTAATTAATCATAATTAATTGTAATTATTTATATACAATTCCCTTTTTGAGCTAATTTGCTACATCAGACACGACTGGAACTTCAAATGGGACTGGCTTCTAAGGTCAGATGTAACTAAAAATTTAGCTTTTTAGCAGCAAACACTCAAGATGTCACAGTTCGTTGGGAGGAACGAGAGAGAGACGTGGAGAAACATTGAACAGTCTTTAATACTAGAATCACAGGGGAAAATCCATCACAGGAACACAGGAAACACATGACATCCAACAAGTAGACCCGACAAACACAAACTGAATGGACTGGGGATTTTAAAGACAAGGAAATCAGGGGAAAACAAGACACACCTGGAGCAAATTAACACAATCAGACTGGGGAGAAACTGGGTCACAGCGAACACATGGGGAGCAAAAACCACAACAAACAGTCCGGGGCGTAGCATTACTCCCCCCTCCCGGAAGGTGCGTCCTCGCACCGTGGAACAACGCGGGGGGGGGATGGAGACAAACGGATGGGAACAATGGCGGAGGCTCAGGAGGAGGACAGACAACCGGGAAGGGGCCGGCAGACAGAGACCAGGGAGACGACGAAGGAGGAAGGAGCCAGGGAGGAGGAAGGAGCCAGGGAGAAGACAGGAGGGACCCGGAGCAGGAGGAGCCTGGCAGGACCCAGGCCACAGGCCACAGCCTTTATAATGGCCCACAGTGGAGCCGACGGAGGGAGGAGCCATGGTGGAGGAATGGCCGCCGACTCCAGGGGGCCGACCAACGGAGGCAGAGCAGGTGGTGGAGGAGTCCGAGACGGAGAGCCAACGAGCCAGGGGGATGCCGAGGATCTGGAGGGCCAGGGTGGAGCCGAGAGCTCTGGCGACCGAGGCAGAGACGGAGCTCCGGATATCCGCAGCGGAGCCGGAGCGACTGAGGACCAAGGTGGAGCTGGCGGGAGGAAGGAGCCCAACAGGGACGGACCGACGAGGTGCAGCCGTAGGAGCCTGAGTCCTGAGGCGATGGCGGGTCGATGCCCAACCAAGGCAGAGCCAGAGGGACGAGGGAGCCCGGTGGAGCTGGAGGATCGACGGGTGACGGTGGAGGCAAGGGAGCTAGGAGCCGAGGTGGAGCCGCTGGGTCCACGGGCCGAGGCGGAGTCCGGGCCGAGGAGGCTGGAGGCGGAGGCGAGGGATACTCCAGCCCCGACGACGCTGGAGGATGGCAGTCCCGTGGGGCTCGCACCGCATTGATGGTGCGCTGAGGGCGAGCGGAGGGGCTGCCAGACGACAGCGGTGGAGGAGGCAGGAGTGGGTGGGAAGGTGGTCATTTGTGAGCCTCTGGGCTTTCAGGGTGAAACTCTGGAATGGGAGCCGACACTGGGGGGCGCTCTGGAAGCGCGGGTTCTGGAGGACATTTTCGGGGCGCGGGCACTGGAGTGCACTTCCGAGAAGCAGGCACTGGAGGGCGCTCTGGAGGCGTGGGCTCTGCAAGACGCTTTCGGGGAGCGGGCACTGGAGGGCGCTCTGGAGGAGCGGAGCTGGACGGGACCAGCGGAGACGAAGGAGGGCTGGACGGGACCAGCCAGGACGAAGGAGAGAGGAGAGGGGGAATGTCGGCCTCCAGAGCCGTGTCTCAATCAATCAGATCCCCCTCAAAGTCCAGCAGCCCCAGATGTCCTATCAGCTCACCCTCAGCCATGGTGCAGGGGGTGTAGCTCCACTCCGTGCTCACACCGTCCACAGCTGGCTCCCTTGTGATGGGCACTGTCGCCGGCTCTCACACCTGATCTGACGGATGGGGCTCTACGTCCGGGGCGATCCTCTACTCAGTCGCTCGGTTACGCGCTGGCTCGCAGATCGTGGCGGGAAATGGCTCTCCTTCATCGGTGGGCTTGGGCTGAAGCTCAGCACCGTGGGGAGTTGGTGGGCTGGGCTCTGGGTCTGGAGTGGCTCCACGAGTCCACTCCACGAAGGTGGTGAAATCCTCTCGAGGACCATCCTCGGACGACAGCGCTCTGCTCGCGGTGTTCAGGCTTGTGTCATAGAATGCACAGAGCGCGTCGTCCGGATAGCTGCTGGCGTTATCTAAACACAGGAACAGTCGTGTATGGTCCTCGAGAGATCGGTCCCCCTGCTCCAGCAGGAGGAGGAGGAATTCAGGCCGGATGAAGGGATCCATATGGACACAACGGAAACAAAAAACACTGGGTAAAAACGATTAAACAAAATGGAGGGTAAAACACGGAGGTTACTGTTTTTAGGTCGGGTGTTCTGTCACGATTCGTTGGGAGGAGCAAGAGAGAGACGTGGAGAAACGTTGAACAGCCTTTAATACTGGAATCGCAGAGGAAAATCCATCACAGGAAACACACGACATCCAACAAGTAGACCCGACAAACACAAACTGAATGGACTGGAGCTTTTAAAGACAAGGAAATCAGGGGAAAACAAAACACACCTGGAGCAAATTAACACGATCAGACTGGGGAGAAACTGGGTCATAGGGAACACATAGGGAGCAAAAACCACAACAAACAGTCCAGGGGCGTGACACAAGATGGGTTTGGTGAACACAGGGATAAAAAGTACCCCATGTGTACAATGAAATATACTGCTGTATTTTTAATGTTGTGAGCCTATATTTCTGCTGGAGGTCCTGGACATCTTGTTTAGACACATGACATCACTGATTCTATCAAATACCAACAGATAAAAAATCAAAAAGTAACTGACTCCATTAGAAATCTTATAATGGGCCATGTTTGGATCTTACAACCAGACAATAATCCAAAAACAAACCGTAAAACAACACAAAAATGGGTCACCGGGCACAAAACCAAGCTTCTGCTATGGCCATTTCAGTTCCCTGACCTGCACCCTATAGAAAATGATTGGGGTGAACTGAAGAGGAGAAGCACCATCATGGAGCTGGGAATATGAAGGATCTGGAGTGATTCTGGATGAAGGAATGGTCTCTGATCTCTTGTCAGGTGTTCTCTAACCTAATCAGGCATTATAGAAGCAAACTCCTATACTATTTTAACAAATGGAGGTTTCAAAAAGTATTGAATAAAAGGGTACCGTTAATTGTGTCCAATGTGTATTAGAGAAAAACATTTATTTCATAATGATATTTCCCTCCATTTTAAATTCTTATTCTCCAATGAAAGGTTAGATTTTTTAGATTTTTTTTTTTAAATAATAGATCAAAAGGATTAACAAATTAAGATTTATTTCCACAGCCTTCTTTGATCATATTTACCAAGGGTACCAACAATTCTGACCACGTGTGTATAAGCCTTTTGGAAAATCTATTTGCCAGTCAGTTTTTATATAGTGATGGGCCGCCACAAATAAATCTATGTATGGGAAACACTGGACACTGCTACAAATGGCCATATCTAAGTGATAACAAAAACAAAACAAAACAAAAAATTAACTCATATTACACAGCGGTGAAGTGTTGCCCGATTATGTCAAACATCATATGTTAACTGGATGACATGACAACAATGTCACACGGGAAAAGTTTGAATATCTCATCTTCTTCACTTTCATTTTGGGCCATCTCCAAAAAGACATAAAAATAAATAAATAAACAAATGATTTACAAGTTTAGCATGCGTTTATCAAAGTAGGAAATCCACACTTTTAATCCCTTATACACAATTAGTGCACTTGAAATACGAAATGAAGGTGGGTCCGGATTGAATTCTCTCCGGGTCCGGGTCCAGACTTTGAGAAGTGCTGCTCTAGAGGGTCACCTATGAGCATGCTGCTCCCAAGGTGAGCATCTAAGTTCCCCTCTCATCTTTGAGAGTTGAGTCCTCCACTCCCTTAAGCTCCGTAAGACAACCATACCAGGTTGATTGGGCCTTTTCCTCTAGCCTCCCTGACGGCCGCCTCTGTGTTTGAGCCTGGCATTGCTCCCCTCATTACAGGGTGACAGCATGCTGCTCCCATCACGTGACTGCCCTTATGGTTGAGTTGGCAGTGCTTCCCACAATTGGAGGGTCTTCTATGAGTATGCCACTCCCAGAGCCCCATCATGCACCTCTCTGAGGATATGAGTTGTCCTCTCACTCTGAGAGTTAAGTACTCCGTTCCCTTGAGCTTGTGAAGCAGTCATACCAGGTTGTCAGGCCTTCTTTTTGGCCCCTGGTGGACTGTGAGCAACAGTGCCCATCCGAGGCTTGATGGGTCACCTTGAGCATGTTGCTCTCAGGAATTGTTAGGCACAAGTGTCGAGTTTGTGACTCCTCCTTTTAATTCAGGAGTAGAGTTCCCTAGGTGCAAATAAGTTCCATAATGCTGTCATACCAGTTTGCTAGGCCTCTTTTTGAGTGCTTTCTAAAATCCATGTTTATGGTAAGTGCACATGCTGAGCATTCTGTGCACTTTCTAAAATCAATATATGTTGAGGGTCATGTGTTGCCAGCGTCATACCCCTTCTCCAAGTGGGTTCAGGCCAATTCTCACTTTGGGCCCCACTCTACATATGGATCTTTAGTTATATCTTAAAGTCTTCCATCTGACTGCGGGGGTATTGGCTACCAGCTCAAGGAATCTGTGGAGAGAGATCCTACGAATAACCCCCCTGGGAGAATAAGGGGTTGATGTAAAACAACTAAAAATACTCTGCTTTTATTTGGCTATTGTCCTAATAACAACAAAACAGTGTGCTTTTGTAAAATAAAGAAAAAAACAGGGTGCATTCTCTGCTGTTTCGGTTTCTGTCACCACTCTTCACAGACATGTAAATAAAACAACCTGAATCTCAGTGAAGACTTGCCTCAAAGACAAGAGAAATATATGTATAGAAAGCTTGAAATGTCTACTTTTAAATGAAGTAAGACACGTACAAAACAAATATTCTCTGATAAAGTAATCCGTATGAAACCAACGCGATGTCCAGTTTTACCCATCTCAACTCATTATCTCTAATGCGATCACCCCCACGAGCCGATCATGCTTTTCAAATTCTAAGCATCCATATGAAACGTGCAAACATGTAAATGCCCACCACCTCCGTAAACAAATGTGGAGTTAATCCCGGTTACTTTTTGTTTCTGGAAGAAGACGTGCTGAGAGGAATAAACCAGAATTTACCTCAGAAGAAGAACACAATGCAATGTGTCGTACAGCTTGATCCAGTGGAGGAAATCATTCTGATGAGTAGCCTACTTGCATCTGTTGTTATTGTGTTATTGTGACATAACTTGTACACATTTTACTAGTTAGACTTTTCCCAAACTATAATTCCTGACTACATGTATGAAATCACGTGAAACATTTTGAAATATGTTTCACTTGATTGTCTAAATGTCTCAAAACGCCAGGATGTTTGTTTCATGTTTTATAACATATAAAACCACAAAATATAAAAGTAGAACGAGTGTTAACACTATGAATGCTATTAGAGTCTATGAATGTTTGGCACAAAGGTGTGTTACTGTTCAAGTCTCAGTGTTCAGATCAGTATGTTCAAGCATGTGTCCTTGACCTTCACTGTATATGTTTTTATTATACTGTGTTGTAAATAAAATACAAATAATACAAATAATAATACAAATACAAATAATCAAAAACCCACATTATTTTACTATCCTCACACTCTTCTTACCTGCCTCAGTCACATTCACATTAATGGCCCATTATGGGAGGCCCTTTGTCTCTCAGGTGTGAATCACTAAATATTCATGGTCATTGTCACTCCCTCGCATCACAAAACATGTTTTCACAAAAATCACAAAATTCTATCACAAAACATGTTTTACAAATGTTAAATCAACATATTGTTTTCTGTGAACGAGTAAACAGGATGATTTTTACATCATTTTGAAGCCAAAACCCTACTCTACCACATCCAATTCTCAAACGTCCTGTGAACAAATATTCTGTATGTGTTTTATGGCCTTATTTCAGTGACTTAAAAATTTTAGTTTTTAAAAATTTATTTTTTAATTTATTTTTTTTAGTTTCTAACCACGCATAAACGTTGTTTTCTCAAAAACACAAACATGTACATTCATACTGCTCACATATTATTGTAGCCCAGTTTGTGCTGAATACAGTGTTTTCAGACTTTAGCCATTAACCCTCTGGGGTCGAGAAACACGGATACGCGTTTTGTGGCATCTTCTCCTGATAACGCTGAAAAGAACTTAAATTACACTTTCAGTTTTGATCGTACAGATAAGAGCAATACATCAATCGAATCTGTAAAGGGTCTACTTTTATTTGTATACACACATAATAACAACAAAACTTTGTGCATTTATAAAATAAAGAAAACAAACAGGGTGTGCTGTCTGCCGCCTTTGTCTGCGTGATCTTCATTTAGAAACGCGTCATTAAAATGAACTGAAACTCAGCAAATACTCCACAAAGACACATGAGAGTTATATCTATAGACAGCTTGACATGTCTACTTTTAAACTAAGCAAGTCTTATCAAAAATAATTATTCTTTGATAAAGTTATCCATATAAGACCAACGCGATGTCCAGTCTTTCACGTCTCCCTTCATTATCTCTAATGCGACCACGCCCACGCACTGAGCATGCTATAGATATTATAATCATCCAAGAGAGACATGCAGCATGTAAACGCCCACGTCACAGCAAACAAAGCAGCAAAGCCTTTTCCTCAAGTTCATCCCAGCTACTGTTTCTTCTGGAAGAAGACGCACTGCGAGGAATAAGACAGAATTCACCTCAGAAAAAGACACACTGATAGGAATAAGACAGAATTTACCTTAAGAGGCTTTGGATTACCTCAGAAAAGAAGAATGCGGCGGCTTGATCCAGCGGAGATCATAAACAAGATTAACTCTTTTTTTTTTTAACCTACTTGTATTAGTTTTCACATAACTTGTACACATTTTTCTAGTTAGAATTTTTCCAAACTATAATTCCTGACTAAATGTATAATCAAGTGAAACATTATGAAGCTTCATTCACTGCATCTAAATGTCTCACAATGCCAGGATGTTTTATTTATTTATTTTTTTTAAATGTGTAAAATAGACAGCAATACAATATAAAAGTAATATGAGTTATAATGTTACTAGCCTAATGTTACAGTAAGAATGATTAGACAAAACTTTACTGTGATAGGCTTTTGTATGATTCTATGACTGTAACTAAGCTTCTGTTCATGAATATCTGCTCTGGTGTAAATGTTTTGAATGTGTTATACCCAGTCATTGGTCTTTGAGATCGTCTGAGGTGTAAATGTATCAAGTAAGCTGTAAATATCACTGATAATATGTGTGCTATGTGGTAATTGTTTTTTTTTTTTTTTTCTATAGATTAGTATAGTATCAGTAACCATCACAATAATATTAATAATGTAGTTTATCTGTGTAAACAGCATGCTTACTTTTTTATTTCAGATGAGAGAATAACAGTGCAAAAGAACCTGTTGCAAAGCGAGCCAATGCAAATAAGCAGCCCACTCAGGAACCTGGAACACAGCTAAGACCAAGTGAGGCACACACTTCCATGAGTCTCTTCAAAAGGTTTTTTTTTTTTTTTTTTTTTAATGTCCTTCAGAGCACATAAACAATATACAGTTTGGAAATGCCAGGTATGTGATGTTTATTTATATATTCAACATGACACACTACCAGTCAAACGTTTTTGAAAAGTAAGATTATTAACTTTTTTGTAAAGAATTATCTTCTGCTCACCAGAAGAGTGTTTTTCATGGCCTTATTTCAGTGACTTAAAAAATATAAAAAAATAAATAAATAAATAAAAATTTTCACCAATCACACATAAACCTTATTTTCTCAGAAATTCACATTTGTACATACATGCTGATTACATATTATTGTAGCCCAGTTTGTGCTGATTACAGTGTAAAGTCAGACTTCAGTCATTAATATGTTTATAAGAAACGGAAAAAAGCACAAATGTCAGGGCATGTCAAAACTTCTTCAGGGCCCCAAAACCCCCTCAGACCCCAGAGGGTTAATTTCTGAATGAACCAGTCATTTTGAACAAATTAAGCCTACAGTAGTTCAGACGGAAGAAAATAGTGATGCAAGCTAAACTATATTACCAAAAGTATTCACTCATCTGCCTTTAGACGCATATGAACTTAAGTGACATCCCATTTTTAATCCATAGGGTTTAATATGACGTCGGCCCACCCTTTGGAGCTATAACAGCTTCAACTCTTTTGGGAAGGCTTTCCACAATGTTTAGGAGTGTGTTTATGGGAATTTTTGAGCATTCTTCCAGAAGCGCATTTGTGAGGTCAGACACTGATGTTGGATGAGAAGGCCTGGCTCGCAGTCTTTGCTCTAATTCATCCCAAAGGTGTTCTATCAGGTTGAGGTCAGGACTCTGTGCAGGCGAGTCAAGTTCTTCCACACCAAACTCGCTTTGTGCGTAGTCATGTTGGAACATGAAGGGGCCATCCCCAAACTGTTCCCACAAAGTTGGGAGCATGGAATTGTCCAAAATCTCTTGGTATGTTGAAGCATTCAGAATTTCTTTCACTGGAACTAAGGGGCCAAGCCCAGCTCCTGAAAAACAGCCCCACACCATAATCCACCCTCCACCAAACTTCACAGTTGGCACAATGCAGTCAGACAAGTACCGTTCTCCTGGCAACCGCCAAACCCACACTCGTTCATCAGATTGCCAGATGGAGAAGCATGATTTGTCACTCCAGAGAACGCGTCTCCAGTGCTCTTGAGTCCAGTGGCGGCGTGCTTTACACCACTGCATCCGACGCTTTGCATTGCACTTGGTGATGTATGGCTTGGATGCAGCTGCTCAGCCATGGAAACCCATTCCATGAAGCTCTCTACGCACTATTCTTGAGCTAATCTGAAGGCCACATGAACTTTGGAGGTCTGTAGCGATTGACTCTGCAGAAAGCTGCCGACCTCTGCGCACTAGGCGCCTCAGCATCTGCTGACCCCGTAGAAGCAGTCTGCATGCCTAGGTGCTTCATTTTATACACCTGTGGCCATGGAAGTGATTGGAGCACCTGAATTAAATTATTTGGATGAGTGAGCGAATATTTTTGGCAATATAGTGTATATGCGCAATGATCTGTTCTGAAAAAATTTGCTCCATTGCTTGTGTCCACACCACACTTAACCCTCTGGGGTCTGAGGGTGTTTTGGGGCCCTGGAGAAGTTTTGACATGCCCTGACATTTGTGTTTTTTTTCTCAGTATCTTAAAAAAATATTAGTCTGATAACACTGTATTCAGCACAAACTGGGCTAAACTAAATTTTTTATGCCACTGAAATAAGGCCATAAAACACATACAGAATATTTGTTCACAAGACTTTTGAGAACTGGATGTGGTAGACTAGAGTTTTTGCTTCAAAATTATGTGAAAATTATCCTGTTCACTCATTCACAGAACACAATATATTGATTTAACCTTTGTAAAACATGTTTTGTGATAGAATGCCCTTATGCGAGGGAGTAACAATGTCCATGAATATTTAGTGATTCACACCTGAGAGGCAAAGGGCCTTCCATAATGGGCCATCAATGTGAATGTGACTGACCTGAGGCAGGTAAGAAAGAGTGAGGAGAGTAAAATAGTGTGTGTTTTTGATTATTATTTGTATTGTATTTACAATACAGTATAATAAAAATATACACAATGAAGGTCAAGGACACGATTGAACATACTGATCTGAACACTTAGACTTGAACAGTAACACACCTTTGTGCCAAACATTCATTCATAGTGTTAACACTCACAGTACTTTTATATCTTGTGGTTTTACATGTTATAAAACATTAAACAAACATCCTGGCGTTGTGAGACCTTTATACAATGAAATGACACATATTTCAAAATGTTTCACTTGATTTCATTCATATAGTCAGGAATTATAGTTTGGGAAAAGTCTAACTAGCAAAATGTCACAATAACAAGTACAAGAGATGCAAATAATCTTAGGCTACTCATCAGAGTGATATCCTCCACTGGATCCAGTTGCGCGACACATCACGTTGTGTTCTTCTTCTTCTTTGGAGGTAAATTCTGGGTTATTCCTCTCAGCGCATCTTCTTCCAGAAACAAAAAGTAGCCTGGATGAACTTGTTTGTTTACACGGAGGGGATGTTGGCGTTTACATGCGCGCACGTCTCACATGGATGTTTAGAATTTGAAAAGCTCGACTGGCTCGTGGGCGTGACTGCATTAGAGATAATGAGTTGAGAAGGGAAAAACTGGACATCGTGTTAATTTCATACAGATTACTTTAACAGAGAGTATTTGTTTTGGACATGACTTACTTCATTTAAAAGTAGACATTTCAAGCTTTCTATACATATATTTATCATGTCTTTGAGGTAAGTATTTGCTGATATTCATTTGCTTTATTTACGTCTCTGTGAAGAGAGGTGACAGAGACCGAGATGGCTGAGAATGCATCCTGTTTATTTTCTTTATTTTACAAAAGCACATTGTTTTGTTGTTATTATGACTATACACAAATAAAAGTAGACCCTTTGCAGTTTCAAATGATAGCTTATACTTATCTGTACGATCAAAACTGACGGAGTATTTTTAGTTTTTTTCGCGGTCATAAAGAAAATACGAGACAGACAGCACCGGTGCGGGCTTCGACCCCAGGGGGTTAAAGCCATGCTGCTGCTGCTGTTTTTCTTTTGGTGACCTCAAACCATGCCTTGCTGTCTCGTTGGTTATAGTTTGTCACCACACCTTGCGACACCTGACACAACAGGATGTCGAGTCTGCCGACTGGTGCAGATATTTAGCATGCTAGATTGATGAGCGTTGATTACCCTCTGATTTGCCCCTGATCACAGTACAACCTTTCGGCGAGCTAGTTAAAGGGTTAGTTCACCCAAAAATGAAAATTCTGTCATTAATTACTCACCCTCATGTCGTTCCAAACCCTTAAGAAATTCGTTCATCTTCGGAACACAAATTGAGATATTTTTGATCAAATCTGAAAGCTCTCTGATCCTCCATAGACAGCAAGGATACTATCACAATCAAGGCACAGAAACGTAGTAAGGACATTGGTAAAATAGTCCATGTGACATCAGGGGTTCAAACGTAACTTTACGAAGCTACGAGAATAATATATATATATATATATATATATATATATATATATATATATATATATATATATATATAGTTGGTTTATATATATATATATATATATATATCAAATCTAATATATATGGGTCAATATCACCATCGAGTGCCTTTCAACCCTCACAATACTCAAAAAGTTTGGTTTTAATTTCCCATTCGTTTTATGTCATGTCATAAATAGTAGACACTCAAGTTCTATAGAAACATATTAGGTGAGCTCCCACACAGTTTATTATGGGCCATTATTCGAAGCATAAACCATAAGATATGTCCACCCTGTCATGGACATTACGACTTACAAAAGAGGACAATAGAAGCAATGAAAACCAACTAAAGAGCAACAACAAGCAAGCGACATCACAAATCTCGGTTAGCCTGACACAGTACACATATTTTTTTTTTTTTTTTTTAAGAAAACAAGTAGATAGAATATAGAAAATAAGAAACCTAGTGTTTTTATTTTAAGCAAAAAAGTAGATAGAATAGAAAAAAGAAAGCTGGTGTTAGTTTTTAAAGAAAAAGTAGCAGTTAGAGAATAAATATGCAATTGATAGTGGGTCAAGGGTGTGTGTGTTTTTTTGTTTGTTTGTTTTAATAAAAAGAAGACAGACAGATAAAATAGAATTAGAATAGAGAGTGATAGAGTTATAGGGTCAAATAAAGATGGAAGAGATGTGGTTTTAGCCATTTCTTCAAGATATTAAGGATTCAGCTGCTCGGATTGAGTTCGGATTGGCAGGTCATTCCACCAGGTGGGAACAGTGAATGAAAAAGTCAGTGAAAGTGATTTTGTTCCTTTTTTGGGATGGCACAATAGTGCGTCATTCACTTGCAGAACGCAAGCTTCTAAAGGGCACATAGGTCTGAAGTACTGAATTTAGGTAAAGGGGTGCAGAGCCAGAGGTGGTTTTGTAGGCAAACATTAATGCCTTGAATTTTATGCAAGCAGCTATTGGTAGCCAGTGCAAATTGTTGAACAGAGGTGTGACGTGCATTCTTTTCGGTTCATTAAAGATTAATCTTGCAGCGGCATTTTGGATTAATTGTAGAGGTTTGATGGAATTGGCTGGAAGACCTGCCAAGAGAGCATTGCAATAGTCAAGTCTGGACAGAACAAGAGCTCGAACAAGGAGTTGTGTTGCATGTTCCGAAAGAAAAGGTCTGATCTTCCTAATGTTGTATAAAGCATATCTGCAGAACCGGGCAGTTTTAGCAATGTGGTCTAAGAAATTCAGCTTATCATCAATCACAACTCCAAGGTTTCTGGCTGTTTTTGAAGGAGTTATGGTTGATGAGTCTAACTGGAAGGTGAAATTGTGATGAAGTGATGGGTTTGCTGAAACTACAAGCAGTTCTGTCTTAGCTAGGTTGAGTTGAAGGTGACGGTCCTTCATCCAGCAAGAAATGTCTGTTAGACATGCTGAGATACGAGCAGCTATCATTGGATCATCAGGATGGAATGAGAGGTAGAGTTGAGTGTCATCAGCATAGCAGTTATACGAAAAGCCATGTTTCTGAATGACAGAACCTAGTGATGTCATGTAGACAGAGAAGAGAATGGTCCAAGAACTGATCCCTGAGGCACCCCAGTAGCTAGATGTTGTGACTTGGATACCTCACCTCTCCAAGATACCTTGAAGGACCTATCTGAGAGGTAAGACTCAAACCACTGGAGTGCGGTTCCTGAGATGCCCTTTCTAAATAGGGTTGACAGGAGGATCTGCTGGTCGACCGTATCAAAAGCAGCGGACAGATCTAGCAAGATAAGTAATGAAGACTTGGAAGCTGCTCTGGCAAGTCTTAGGGCTTCAACAACTGAGAGCAAGGCAGTTTCGTTTGAATGTCCACTTCTCAAGCCAGATTGGTTGCTGTCCAGGAGGTTGTTCTGTGTGAGAAAGGCAGAGACTTGGTTGAACAGAACTCGTTCATTTGTTTTTGCAATGAAAGGTAGAAGGGAAACCAGTCTATAGTTCCCTGAAAGAGTTGGGTTAAGAGTGGGTTTCTTAAGAAGTGGGGTTATATGAGCCTGTTTAAATGCTGAGGGAAAAACTCCAGTGTGAAGGGATATGTTAACGATTTGAGTGAGTGCAGGTACAACTGCAGGAGAAATGGCTTGAAGGAGATGAGATGGAATAGGATCAAGCAGACAAGTTGTAGGATAACTGGAAAGGATGAGTTTAGAGACTTCTGCCAGAGAGTGGCGAGAAGGATGTGAACGAGTGTATGTTTGCTGGTGAAATGTATTTGACAGTTTGAGGTGTGGAGAATTGCGCAGTGACGTTTGTAATTTTATTAATGAAGAATGTGGCAAAGTCGTCAGCTGTTAGAGTTAATGAAGGAAGGGGAGGAGGAAGACAAAGGAGGGAGGAAAATGTTTTAAAGAGCATGTGAGAGTTAGGCGAATTGGTAATTTTGTCGTGATAGTATGTCCTTTTAGCAGTGGAGACATTAGCAGAGAAGTCAGAGAGGAATGATCGATATAAATTAAGGTCAGTAATCAGATTTTGTGATTTGCGCCATACCCTTTCTGTAGCCCTGAGCTTAGAACGATGTTCGCGGAGAACATCAGATGGCCAAGGGGCAGAAGGGGTGGTACGGGCTGGCCTGGAAGAAAAGGGGCAGAAAGTGTCTAAACAAGATGTCAGAGTGGAACAGAAAGTATCAGTAGCACTGTTAGCATCAAGAGATGATAACTGTTTAGGGGGAGGAAGCGAAGATGAAACCATAGCAGATAGCCGGGAGGGTGAGAGAGAGTGTAGGTTATGTCGAAAAGTGACATGTGGAAGGGTATGTGTTGTGTCAGGAATCATGTTGAGGTTAAGAGTGAGTAGGAAGTGATCCGAGGTGTGCAGTGGAGTAACCAGCACATGATCAGTGGAGTAGTGTCGTGTATAAATAAGGTCCAGTTGGTTGACTGATTTGTGAGTAACCGTAGTTAACACTCTCTTGAGATCAAAAGAGGCAAACAGAGTGTGGAAGTGTGCAGCTTGAGGTTTATCGAGGTGGATGTTGAAGTCTCCCAATATAACTAAGGGAGTACCATCCTCAGGAAAGGTTGAGAGCAACACATATAATTCTTCCACAAAGTTACCTAGTGGTCCTGGAGGTCGATAAACAACTACAAAATGGATTTTAAGAGGGTAGGTAATAGTAACCAAATGTGATTCAAAGGAGCTGTTGATACCCAGAGATGGTAAAGGAGTAAATTTCCAATTATTAGAGATGAGCAGACCACTACCTCCACCTCTTCCAGTTAAATGGGGGTTGTGGGAAAAGGAGAAATTATTGGAGAGTGCTGCAGGTGTAGCATTGTCTTCTGGTTTGATCCAGGTCTCTGTCAGGGCCATGAGGATTAGACTTAAATTACTAGTAATGGAAGTAATGAAATCAGCTTTGTTGACAACACAGTTGGAATCTCAACACAGTAAACAAAACAAGCATTTCCTAGCAACGGCAACTGCGCTAAACACTAATGAGACAAGTAAATACACTTACAAGCTGCTTTTAACTTCCGCTGATAGACTGCTTCTTTCAAAGAGTATTTCTTTACACTGTCTTCCACTGGCGCTTGAACACACTTTCCTGTTTATTACAACAAATGGCCATGCAAGGGCAGACACTGACAAGGTACGCGATACAGTACGAGACCAAACGCGATTATATATATATATATATATATATATATATATAGTGCCTTGCAAAAGTATTCATACCTCTTCATTTTTTTCACGTTTTGTTATGTTGCTGCCTTATGTTAAACTGCTTTAAATTACTTTTTCTCCACATCAATCTACACTCCATACACCATAATGGTAAAGCAAAATACTGGTTTTTAACATTTTTGCAAATTTATTTAAAAAAAAAAAACTTATATGATTCCATTGCATAAGTACTCATACCCTTATATGGGACAGTTGAAATTAAGCTCAGGAGCATTCATATTGCTTGTAAATGTTACTACACTTCGAGTGAAGTTAACTGGCAAATTCAATTGAATGGGTATGATTTGGAAAGACACACGTCTTAATAAAAGGTCTAACAGCTGATAATGCATATCAGAGCAAAAACCAAGCCTTGAGGTCAAAAGAACTGCCAGTAGAGTTCAGAAACAGGTTTGCGTCAAGCCACACATCTGGGGAATTTTCAGAAAAAAATTCTGCTTTATTTGAAGGGTCATAGAAGCATGTAGTCTCTGTTACCCTTAATGGAAGAAGTTCGAAACAACCAGGACTCTTCCTAGAGCTGGCCTCCTGGCAAAATTGAGCAATTGATGGAGAAGGGCTTTGGTTAGTGTGGTGAACAAGAAGCTGATGGTCACTCTAGATGAGCTCCATGATCATATGTGGAGATAGGAGAAATCTACAGAAGGACAAACATCACTGCAACACTCCACCGATTTGGGCTTTATGGCTGTGTGGCCAAACTCAATCCTCTCCTCAGTGAAGACACAAGAAAACGCACTTGGAATTTGCAAAATAGCACCTAAAGGACCCTCAGACTGTGAGAAACAAGATTCTCTGGTCTGATGATTCTCAATTCCAAACATCATGTTTGAAGGAAACCAGCTCTGCTCATCACTTGCAGAGTACCATCCCAAAAGTAAAGTGTGCTGGTACCAGCCTCATGCTGTGGAGCTGTTTTTCAGCAGCAGGGACTGAGGGACTCATCAGAGTAGAAGAAAAGCTCAATGCACCAAAATATTGAGATAATCTTAATGAAAACCCAGTCCAGAGCATTCAGAACCTCAGACTGGGCAGAAAGTTCACCTTCCAACAGGACAATGACCCTAAGCACATAGCAAGAGTGGCTTATAGACGACTCTGTGAATGTCCTTGAGTGGCTCAGCCACAGCCTGGGATTGAACCCAATCAAATATTTCTGGAGAACCCTGAAAATGTGCATCTGCCCCCATCCAACCTGACAGAGCTTGAGAGGTGAAGAGGCGAGGAGAAGAATGGCAGATAATAGCCAAATGAAGATGAGAAAAGCTTGTCGCATCAAACAAAAAAGACTTTAGGCTGTAAAGGTGCTTCAGCTAAATATTTAGTTAAGGGTATGAATACTTATGCAATGTACTTATTTCAGTTTATTTATTTATTTATTTATTTATTTTTTTATAAATTTACGAAGTTGTGACCATTCTGTGTTTGCTTTGTCAATATGGTGTATGGAGTGTAGATTGATGTGGAAAACAAATAATAATTTAAAGCAGTTTAGAATAAGGCAGTAACATACCAAAACTTGAAAAAAAATGAAGGGGTATGAATACCTTCGCAAGGCACTGTATGTGTGTGTGTGTGTATATATATATATATATATATATATATATATATATATATATATATATTACTGTTAAATACATTTTCATTGCAAAATTAAGAAGCAAATTATATTTTCTGAAAGATATGATGTCCCTTTCCTAAACAGGGTTATTTGTTTGCTTTCAAATTATAAATACATAAAAGATTTTATGTAAACCATGTGTTTTTAAAGAAACTCATACAATTTGCACATGTATTTTTTCTTCTTGTAATATTTGCATGCAGTTTTTTTGTTTGGATGTTATTGCCCCCACACCTAGCTATTGAACACACTGGATTATATAGATATGATTGAATTATTATTTAAAATATTATAGTAAAATATCAAGATGACAGGGTGGACACATAAAGCAGAACACACAAAGCATGACAAAATATGACAATGAAACATTTATTCAACTTTGAAAAAAGTAATATAATAATAATAAATAATATAATTACATTCTCAGTCACATTATTGGGAAAGATTCATTGTGCATATGTTCATTGTGTTATAACAGAGCTTTATGAGATCGCGATGAACTGAGATGTCAGCTTTTAGTGATAATAAAGGAAGCTGCTCGCATTTTGCCATGCCTAACCATGCTGGCAGCAGCCCATGCTTGCTTTTCTGTAAAAAATAACAGTGGTTTGTGAATGTTGATGCTTAGCCTAAAAAAAAATTGCCTAAAATTGGACAGAAAATATATTACTATTAAAAATAAGTTTATTATTTTTGTCCAGCTCTATGCAACAGAATCAGATATAACTGTTTTTTGTTTTATTTGGACTAATTATCCAAATAATGTATAGTCCTACAAAGCAATTATTATCACAGCATGTGAGCAGAGCGGGGAGCAGATCAGTGAACGAGATCAGTCTCATTTTACCAGCGTTACCCAGGGGGAGACCGGGTATGGTTGTAGCAACACATTTTCCACCAAACAGGGATAAGCTAGGAGTCCTATGATAATTTCATTATTTACCCACTTCCTCCCCGATCTTATATGCATGGTTGTCATGGCTGTAAATAGGTATATGCAGATTTTATAAAGAAAAAAATTAATTTGATGTGAGAATGTAATTTCTTTGACCAAAACTACATTTGTTTAGTGCTTAAACGGTTGCAGATAAAATCATATAACTTACGTTAGAATAAATTGTAGATTCTCAAGCAAAATGTGAAGCATTTTTATACTGCTAATTTCAAACCATTACGCTATTACAGCTAGCTAAACACCGGATGGCAGGGGTATGGTAAGTTGTAACACATTTTAACATTTACTTACATACAACTGAAAACTTTCATGTTGTTTATATGGAGCCATTTGGATGCTCAAAGCCAAAGGAAGTGTAGGTAAAATGTGCCCTATGTAGTCTTTGAATCCACCAAGCCTGCACTCTAGGGTTAAAAACCTTGATTTGTCACCATTGTGACTCTGACTGAGAAAATTCATACACACGTGGTCAGAATTGTTGGTACCCTTGGTAAATATGATCAAAGAAGGCTGTGGAAATAAATCTGCATTGTTAATTCTTTTGATCTATTATTTAAAAAAAAAAATCACAAATATCTAACCTTTCATTGGAGAATAAGAATTTAAAATGGGGGGAAATTTCATTATGAAATAAATGTTTTTCTCTAATACACATTGGACACAATTAACGGTACCCTTTTATTCAATACTTTTTGAAACCTCCATTTGCCAAAATAGTATAGGAGTTTTCTCCTATAAAGCCTGATGAGGTTAAGGAACACCTGACAAGAGATCAGAGACCATTCCTTCATCCAGAATCACTCCAGATCCTTCAGATTCCCAGCTCCATGACGGTGCTTCTCCTCTTCAGTTCATCCCACTCATTTTCTATGGGGTGCAGGTCAGGGAACTGAGCTTGGTTTTGTGCCCAGTGACCCATTTTTGTGTTGTTTTTAAGGTTTGTTTTTGGATTATTGTCCGGTTGGAAGATCCAAACATGGCCTATTATAAGAATTCTAACAAAGGCAGTCACTTTTTGATTTGTTATCTGCTGGTATTTGATAGGATCAGTGATGCAATGAGTCTAAACAAGATGTCCAGGACCTCCAGCAGAAATATAGGCCCACAACATTAAAAATACAGCAGTATATTTCATTGTACACATGGGGTACTTTTTATTCCTGTGTTCACCAAACCCATCTTGAGTGTTTGCTGCTAAAACGCTAATTTTTTAGTTACATCTGACCATAGAAGCCAGTCCCATTTGAAGTTCCAGTCGTGTCTGACAACTGAATATGCTGGAGATTGTTTTTTGGTGAAAGCATTTTCTTTTCTTGATTATTTTTCTTGAAGCCCTCCCAAACAACATGTGGTGATGTAGGTGCTGTTTGATCATTTTTTTAAAGGTTTTCTGACCCCGAAACTCAACCTTTTTCTGCAATTCTACGGCTGTGATCCTTGACGAGTCTTTGGCCACTCAAACTCTCCTTCTCACCGTGCATTAGGACAATATAGACACAGGTCCTCTTCCAGGCAGATTAATTATTGCTCTGATGGTGGACATGGGAATTTTCACTGCTCTAGATCTTTTCTTAAAGCCACTTTCTAATTTGTGAAGCTCAATTAAGATGGGTGATTAATTTGGAATTTGGCCTTTGTTTTCCCTCCTATTTATATTTCTGTGAAACAGGAAGCCATGGCTGGATAATTTCATGTTTATAATCACGCTGGTGTGCTCAAAATTGTGAATATGAATGGGAATATATTTCAGATATATTTTACTCATAAGAATTTCTAGCGGTACCAGTAAACATGTATTTGAGAAGAAAAAAAAATAATATAAAAAAACATTTATTTCATAATGATATTTCCCCCCATTTCAAATTCTTATTCTCCAATGAAAGCTTAGATTTTTGTGATTTTTTTTAAAATAAAAGATCAAAAGAATTAACTATGCACCTTTAGGGGCCTAAATGTGCATAGTTAATCCTTTTGATCTTTTATTTTAAAGATTATTTTACACTAGTGCGTTTTAGTTTTAAAACGCATAACTTTTGCTATGATTACACCGCCTATCGTTTACACTACTCTGGCGTTTTCGAGGTCGAAAACTGAGACTTTTGAAAATGCTGCAGACCCCGTTTTAGTTTGAAAAATCCAGGGTTTCATTTCAGTGTAAACGGACCAAAACAGAGACTTTTGAAAACGATGGCATGGCTGCCCACATTCGCACTGCGTATCCTTGACGATCATGTAAACAATAACATCATGCTCATTATTGTACTCATAGATATGTATGGGTAGATTCCCCCATTCAACTGCTCCAAGCACGTAGACGCGTCCGCCATCTAAATAATACCCAAATAGCAAGAACGTTTGGGCCAAATGTGGCTGATAGCTGTCACATTTGGCCTAGGTATGGCATGGCTGGGCACATATGGGCCAAACTTTCCCCATATATGTTTTGCCATAGCTTTAGAATTGGAGGGAATTTGTGTTAACTTACGGTTAACATTTGGCTTTCATTTGGAAAAACACATATAAACTGCTATAGTCATGTGTGGCAGGTTAGTGGCAGTCCACATCTCAGCCCATTCAACAATGCTATTGGTTGCTTTGTGTCTTCCCTTATTCCTATTGGTGGATTACTGAAATTTTGAAAATATATCCGTTATTTCCCACTCTGCATCCTCTTTCAACCGCCGTTAAAAAAGAAGAAAATGATAGAAAAGCTCACTATTTACAACAACAGTCTGCCCTGCAGACACATATTATTCAGGTAAGAGCAGTTTTGGTGTTTTAAATGTTTTCTAGGGGTGTAATGGTATACTTATTCGTACAGAAAATTGTACCGAACAAATACAGTGTCATTTTAACCACTGCACGTGCTTAACTTAATCCGTTTCAGTTCATATCCGTGAATAAATCCTCACTATACATTATTACTAAGCTATACATTACATCCTGTAATCGCAAGGTTTGTGTTTTGTTCTTTTCGATAAGAAACGAAGGCTCATCTTTAAAATTATGTCTATTTTATCAGGAAATTCAATCCATAAATGCCGTTTTGACGCTCTTTGATGTGGTGTAACAGACCGCTGCATGTGGAAGCGCGGAGAGCGCGTGAACGCGATCATCCCTTCCCTTTAATTCTCTTTTAGTTACAACCGGTTATAACGTGAAATAAACACGCACCGCGGAAAAATGCCATTAAAACAGCAGTACCTTTACCTCAGGCAAGTCATTCAGTGTCCACAGCTTGTTGCTAGAAAATTGCAATGTGCAAACGTGAAAATTATGTTTGCATCCTTTTTTTTTTTTAAAACGCAAAAAAAAAAAAAAAATAAAATAAAATAAATTAAATTAAATTAATTAGAAAATTAAAATTTAAAAAGGGTCTTCACAGCAGCACTCATGTCTTGGGTGGTAGAAAAGAATGTGTGCAGTCGTGATTTACAGTCATTTATGTGCTTGTCTTCAAATAATGTCTAATGGATGATACTAATTATGATATACTAATGTTCTTTTTTCTCTTCTTTTTCCTGACAGACTGTGAGTGAGAAAGACTGGCGAGACTTACAAAAAAATATAAATTTTTGCACATTTATTCACTCATCTGACATTTACAAAATAGCACACTTCTGTTATATGTTCTGTTCTGTATTGTAATTCTGTAATTAAAATACTATAAACATTTTTTTTTTTTTTAAAAATGAGTGTGAATCCATTTTTGTGTTTAAGATGTGTTTAAGATTTACTGTGTAATGGGTATTTTAAATTAAAAAGATAGGTGTGGTGTAAATATGGTTGAATAATGGCTTTTGATGTATCAGCCACATGTGGGCCACATAAGGGCCGTCAGCCCTTTACAGAACTCAACCACATAAGAATACCATATAAGATCCATATACCAGCCACGTCTGTTTTTATTATTTGGCTCACTCTGGGTTGGGTTATGGCACTGTTTTGGTTCAGTTCTGGCTAAAAAGATATGGACCAGTTTTGGGCCGGCGAACACGAACTAATCTGGGCCACACTTTCGCTGTTTCGCTGTTTTATATGGGCCAGATCCTTGCCAAAGGAAATTTGCTGACTGGGTAGGGATCTACCTATAGGTATAGATACAAATCTATGGTTGTACCTGTATGAATGGTCATGTGACTTGCGTTTTCAGTTGTGTAGTGTAAATGGAGATTGTTTCTGAAACGCAGCGGAAACGCAAGTGTAAACACAGGGATCGTTTTTATTCTAAAACATCGTTTTAAAACGAAAATGCACTAACGTAAACAGGGCTTTATTTTCACGGCCTTCTTTGATCATATTTACCAAGGGTACCAACAATTCTGACCACGTGTGTACAATATATATATATATATATGTATGTATGTATGTATATATGTATACACACATATATTGACTAAATGCCTTTTACCTTACATTTGATCCAGATTGTCACTAATCTATTATTTATTATTTGTAATGTAATTTAATCAATATTTTATTATGTTTATTGTTTTTATTTTCATTATTTTGTTTTGATGTATTTGTTTATTTACTTTAAATTATTCGATTTCTATTACATTTAATGTTTATTTTTTATTTATTTATTTTTTTTACAGTGGATTGTTGTGTTATAATAAGAACAGGGTTTTTAAAATATATAATCATGGGTAAATCATGGGTATGATTAACATATTCTACTGTCTTTGTAATGTTGTATACACAAAAGCGTAATGGTTTTTATACTGTACAAACCGTATTTTCTATCGCCCCACACCAACCCTACACCTAAACCTACCCCTTACAGGAAATATGGGGACATGGGGAAATGTCCTCATAAATCACCTTCTCCTTGTAATACCCATGTCATTATACAAATTTGTGTCCTCATATGTCCCACACACACACTCACACGCACGCACACACACACACACACACACACACACACACACACACAGACACTCCTGCATCAAACAGAAAGTGGATTTGAGCTGTAGTCAGTCACAGAAAATGAGACATTTTACAATAAAGGACTGTGCAAGCACTGGGAGTGCTGATGGAAGCTATCTACTGCATCTTTAATGAGTCCCTTGCTACCTGTGTGGTTCCCACCTCCTTTAAAAAATCTCTCATCATCCCTGTGCCTAAGAACAATAAACCCTCTTGTCTGAATGACTATCGTCCAGTTGCCCTCACATCAATAGTCATGAAGGTCTTTGAGAGACTGGTAAAAAACTACATTTGCTCATCCATCCCTGATACTTTGGACCCTCTTCAGTTTGCCTATCATCCCAATAGATCTACTGAAGATGCAATCTCTCACGTCCTGCACTCTTCTCTCACGCACATTGACAGCAACAACGGGAACTATGTAAGGCTGCTATTTATTGACTATAGCTCAGCTTTCAACACCACTATCCCCAGCAAGCTAGCTTCTAAACTCATAGACCCTGGCCTTAACTCTTCACTCTGTGACTGGATCCTGAACTTCCTCACCGGCAGACCTCAAGTGGTGAAAGTAGGCCAATTCACCTCCAACTCCATCACCCTGAACGTAGGAGCCCCACAGGGCTGTGTCCTGAGTCCCCTGCTCTACTCGCTCTACACACACGACTGCGTGTCTTACCACAGCTCCACATCTATCATCAAATTCACTGATGATACTGTGGTTCTGGGCCTCATTTCCAATAATGATGAGACAGCATACTTAGATGAGGTAGAAAAACTTACATCATGGTGCCAGGACAATGGTCTCTCTCTGAATGTGAGCAAAGCTAAAGAGCTGATTGTTGACTTCAGGAAGAGACAGCAGCGGCCCTACACTCCTCTTATGATCAGTGGGACCACTGTGGATAGGGTGAGCAGCTTCAAGTACCTCGGAGTAAACATCTCAGAGGACCTGACTTGGACTACACACATTCAAACACAGGTTAATAAAGCCAGGCAAAGACTGTACCTGTGTATCTGCGAAAGCTGAGGAAATTCAGGGTCTCACCAGCAATCCTGAAAACTTTCTATTCAGGGACCATTGAAAGTGTATTAACTCAGTGTATTTCAGTGTGGTATGGGAACAGCTCCAGTCAAGACTGCAAAGCCCTGCAGAGAGTTGTGCACTTAGCTGAGCGCATCTCAGGGTCTGCTCTCCCCTCTCTGCAGGACATCTACCTCAAACGCTGCAGAAGCAGAGCTGTCAAAATCATCAAGGACTCAAACCACCCTAGTAACTGTCTTTTCACTCTGCTGCCATCTGGTAAGCACTTCCGTTGCCTGATGACAAAAACTGAGAGCCTCAGGAGGAGTTTCTTCCCCCAGGCCATTAGGCTCCTAAACTCAAACTCAGCCTCTTAACATCAACATGACTCCACTTAATAATCACTTTACAATCAGTAAGATATTCATTATTCTCTACCTCATACTGACAGTGTCATTTGCACACAGCACTTTCTGTATTGCTGCTACATGACAACCATGTACGACCTGTTTGCACATTCCTCTCTTGTACATTCCTGCTTATCTTAATATTTAAGTTTACTGTATACTGTCATGCACATTTTATTTTATATTTTGTTATTTATATTTTATTCTTTTTTAATTTTACCTATACCTATATTTATGTGTATTTCCTCTGTGTTTGTATTCTATAATATTTGCACTGTCCATGGAGCGGACCTGACTCACATTTCACTGCTGGTTATATCTCTATATAATCATGTATGTGAGAAATAAAAATCTTGAATCTTGAGTCTTGAATCTTTACTTTGATCATAGTACTTAATTTGATCCAGATGTAGTATTTGATAAAAATGTGATTTTCTCAGCTTTTTGCTCAAAATATTGCTTTTTTATGAAACCTACCTATATTCAAGTGTTAAAAAAGAATGCTTGAAGCTAGAATAAAACGAATTTTTTTTTTTTTTTTTTTTTAAGTAGATGGTCTGTTTTGTTTTGTTTTTTATTTTGATGTATTGCATGTTTAGATATTCATACAACAAAATATTCTGGAGGCCATGAAATTTTAGTGAAAATCATCAAAAATGCTAGCGGTGGCTAGCAACTTTTTTCAAAAACACAGGCGGGGAAAGAGTTAAAAGCCGGAGGGTGTAAACTTTTTGGATTGGAGGATTGGGGTAAATGGTACTTATTTTGTCTTCAGGGAAACATGTAAGTATTTAGTGTACCGTTTGAAGGGTAGTTCTGAATCATAATAATAATAATAATAATAATACAAATATACACCCCCGGTTCTTAATTCATAGTGTTTTCTTCCTGAGCATAAGTAAATGTTTTCACCTTTTGTAACAGTTGTGCATGACTCCCTCAGTTGGCCTCAATATGAATCCCTCAAGTGTGAAAAGATGGATTTCAAAATCATACAGTCATTGTTGGAAGGTTGTCAAATATGCAGAAGATGCTGGAAAACCAAAGAACGTGAAGGACTTGGAGGATTTTTCTGAAGAACGATGGGGCTTATGAACAACTATCACAAAACATAAACATAGTTGTAATCCAGGTAATGACACACAGTAGTAGGATTTAAAGGGATAGTTCACCCAAAAATTAAAATTCTGTCATTCATTTCTCACCCTGTTGTTTCAAACCTGTAAAGCCCGAGACACACTGCACGATTTTGGCTGTCCCAGACGAAAGTATGGAACTATTTTCCGGACTATTTTCAAATAGAATTGCAAATTGTATTTTCAATTACGTTTTCCATATGTGGACGAATAAATTGTGACATAATCCAAATGCAATTTTTTTTTCTTTCGCGAACACACAGTGACTGCCACATTTCAAATGAAAAAGCAAAGTCTTACGAGTGTCTTACGAGTTATGAGCCTGTCATATTTAAATAGCAATATTAATTACCACATTTGCTTCTTCACTCTCTCTGCGCCGCGCAAATAACCTGCTTGGAATTCCATAACTTGTATGGAATCGCGATTCCTTTTGCATTTGAATTTCCGATATCTACACTGAAAGCTGTCAATCAATGTGAGGGGGCGGGACTAAACTAGGGGGCGTGTTTTTGGGAGGTGACGTCACTCACAGACGACCATGCCGAATGCTTTGATCAATGGAGGTAATCGGTAAAGCCTCCGCTAAAGGCAACTGCCAATCAGTTCGTGCCTGTGTGAAGGAACAGACAGTGCAACCTTCTTGGCACAATACATAATTCTGTCTTTTTATTTATTTATTTATTTATTTATTTTTACCCCAAATGCAGCGATTATCCCCACAAACGGTACGCACAATAGGTCAAAATTACCCAAACGCTTTTCACCTGTCTCAACATCTCTCACTGTTTCTCTCACTCTGATTAATGCAAGTAAGAAAACAGCAATTCTACACTTATTACAGTACATTTTATTCGTAAGCAAACAAAACAGTGCCAATCTATATATATTTACCCATTTTCCACCTTACTTTATATTTTATTCAACAGTTTTAATCCGTTATGGAGCACGCATCCCGTGGCACCAAAGTGTCACCAAAAATACTTTATTTTTGTCGTGATCTCTACATAACAAAAGTTGCTTTCTCGTTATCACAACTTATTTTTCTCTTGATCTCAACATAACAAAAGTTGCTTTCTAAGTTACACAACTGTGCCAGCAGGTGGGAGTATAGAACTACTGATGGAGAGTTGTATACTGTATCAACTAAAGCCTACTGTACGCGTTTGGGACAGAGGACCTTCTTCGTGATCGCTATAATTTATGCAGTTTATTACTGACATTTAATTAACTTATAAATGTTAAACATTAGTTCAGTGATGATATACAATGTTGTAGCCTTATCTTTTGTATTTTCTACATTTCTTTGTAGGAAACCACACACACGCACGCACGCACGCACACACACACACACACACACACACATAACAGCATCCCAAGCTTGTAACACACAGGATATCACAGCCTATCCTACATGACTAATAAAAATCACAAACAAATTATTATAATATATTATTATATATAATTTTATTTTAAACGAAGTAAGTAAATTGAATTAAAGTAAGTTGAATCCAAGCAGCTTAAGATTTTTTAGAATAGGCTCTGCATTCTTCTGAAGACGCTCCGCCTTCGCTTGCAATGCGTAGTTTTTAGACCATTTAAACATGTTAATTACACAAATAAAATGTTTAGTGTAGCCTAACTCTGGACAAAATCAGCAGTGTTTGATTAGCCTATATTTATTTTATTTATTGTAGACGTTATTTCTAAGTGAAGCAACATTTGCTGAAATGTGCACAAGAAGAGCGCACGGTCATCTGTCGATCATTTACGCTGAGTTTGGTCTTTTAAAAACACTCTCAATTAACACATTAAGCCAGGTTAAGCGTTTTAGAATGTCCCTGTCAAGGTTGCATTTATTACTATAGCAACAGTAGACTAAATTAAGTCATGATCACAAAGAGAAAACAAGAAAGAAAAAATTATAATATGCATAGCCGCTTAGAACTTCTGTACTATTACAGATTAAAAGAAAGGAATAAAATGTACTGTACTAAGTGTAGAATTGCAATGTTTGTTTTCTCACTTTCTCATCAATCAGAATGAAAGAAACAGTGAGAGATGTTGAGACACGTGAAAAGCGTTTGGGTAATAGTGAATTTTGACCTATTGTGCGTACCATTATTTCTCCCGCTGTTAGCAGGGAATAATCGCTGCATTTGAGGTAAAAAGGACAGAATTATGTATTTTGCCAAGAAGGTTGCACTGTCTGTTCTTTCACACAGGCACGAACTGATTGGCAGCTGCCTTTAGCGGAGGTTCTACCGATTATCTCCATTGATCAAAGCATTCGGCACGGTCGTCTGTGAGTGATGTCACCTCCCAAAACAAATACGCCCCCTAGTTTAGTCCCGCCCCTCACATTGATTGACAGCTTTAAATGTAGACATCGGAAATTCAAATGCAAAAGGAATTACGATTCCATTTGAGTTTTGGCAGGTTATATGAGACCTGAGAGAGAGTGAAAAAGCAAATGTGGTAATTAATATTGCCATTCAAATATGACAGGCTCATAACTGATAAGACATGGGAAATACAGTTGCAAATAGACTTTGCTTTTTCATTTGAAATTTGGCAGTCACTGTGCGTTCGCGAAAGTGAAAATGCAAACGGTAATGCAAGATTTGCAATTGCATTTGGATTATGTCACAATTTATGCGTCCACATATGGAAAACGTAACTGAAAATACAATTTGAAAGTAATTCTATTTGAAAGTAGTCCGGAAAATCATTCCATGCAAAAGACTGGCATCTTGAAACAATCACGACGATTTCTGATTTGCCACAATTGTTTCACGATGCCAATCTTTCGTCTGGGACAGCTGAAAATCGTGCAGTGTGTTTAGGGTTTAAGACCTTCATTAATCTTTGGAATGGAAATTAAGATATTTTTGATGAAATCTGAGAACTTTCTGACCCTTCAAAACAGCAACGCAACTGAAATGTTTTATGGTCCAGAAACGTAGTAAAAACATTAGTAAAATTGTCCATGTGACATCAGTGGTTCAACCGTAATGCTATGAATCTATGAGAAAACTTTTTGTGCGCAAAGAAAACAAAAATAATGACAGAAATAAGTGTCAAGAAATAAGTGAGTATTTAATGACAGAATTTTATTTTTTGGATGAAATATCCCTTTAAGGGAATGTAAACTTTGGAACAGGATCAGTTTTAGAAATGAAGTTATTATTTTGTCATGTGGAGTATATGCAAACATCTGTTATGTGAAATAGCTTATTTAGGTACTGAAAAAAAAAAAAAATTTATGATCCCTCTTAAAATGTTTATTAAAATTATTTTACATAGGCCACATTCCTGCTGTTTTTGATCCATTCAATATGACTATAAAATAAGAATAATAATTATGCTTTTTATTATGACTGATTAATAAAAATATAAAACAAAAAATAAATAATTTGTAATAATACAAATAATAATGTGCTGAAATAATAATAATACTTTTACAGTATAGTGAATTTACAGTATTAATATTCCTGTCAAAATTTCTTCATTTCTAAATGTTAAACCATTAAGTTTTTATTTTGCAAGTTTTCCAGAAAATAAACATGAGTGCTGCAAGTTACAGAGTGAAGTGTAGCACTGTGTTTGACACTGTTAAAAGTGTGCATCTCATGATCCGGTGTTTCAATGGTCAGAGTAGTTTAAGAAGGTGGTGTGTTTATTTGTTTTTGTTTGTTTGTTTATTTATTTATTGTTTGTTTGTCTGTGTGTGTTTGTTTGTAAATGAACCAAGAAAAAATTATATTATATAATGTATATATAATGTATAATAATATAATATATAATATAATGTATAATGTACATATATATATATATATATATATATATATATATATATATATATATATATATATATATATATACAGTGCACAGCATAAATGAGTACATCCCCTCTAAAACTTAACAAATTCAGCAGTTACTCTTTACTTAGATGACATGTTAGGGTTCTTTTGAGATATAATGTTCCATCAAGCCTGCTTGATCAATTACCAAAGAAGAATGTCAAAATTATTCAGCAAAATAAGATTTTCTTATAAAAGTGATCAAATGTTGTGTTTCTAAAATGAGTACACCCTCCTGAAAAAAAAAAAGTGTATAGGTTTAAGGTTATTTTTGATCAACAGGTAAGTATATTGAACCAAAACTTTTAAAGACAAGTAATTTCCTGACAATTAAAAAGTGTTATATAGCCCACTGAATCATACTCAGACTTAATGCTGGCAGCAGTGGAATCACTTGGGAGAGAACTGCCAGGTGACTTATTTCTTAGCATAAAAGAGGACAATGGTACAAGATGAGGAATACCAAAGTATTGTTTTAAGTATGAAAACATTGAAGCAGAAGTAGCACCGACATTCAAAAACAATGGACTTGTGAAAGGCTCCTGAAATAATCAGGTCTTCACTAAGTTTTCTTTTAGTGATGAATTAATTTTTGCTAGAAAAAGAGCAGGAGAAATAACATGCAAGTGTCTCAGAGCCGGCAAAAAGTATGAAAAGAGTAACACTTTATCTCACAGAGTATGACGCAGCCTGCAGAAGTGACATGCATGGTTGTTGTCACCACTAGAATTACCTACTGTAGCCAAAGCAAAATAAACTCAAATAACCTCTTCCAAGGCCCATATTTACAAAATATAGACTTCTGGGAATCCATACTCTGGTCTCAAGAGACCAAGTCAATCATTTCGGATCCAGAAGCATCCAAAATGTTCTGGTGTTGCTAGAGGAGGAGTACAGTGAGAAGTGCTTGGTACCCACAGTGACGTTCAGTGGTAGTAATCTCTTAAATAGGGATGAGTGAGTGCTGAAGGTGTGAGGTAGTTGTGCTTTATCAAAACTGTCATGAATTCACACACTACTGTGTGATGTAATACAAAAACTTGAAACAGAAGATGCCACACTCCCCGCATTCCCTGCATTGTTGGGCATTTTTTTTCAGCATGACAATGAAAATATTCATTCTCCCAAGGTGAAAATTCTTCAGTGGACATGTATTTCACTCAATCTTAACACTCTTGTGCAGCTGTGGGGGATTCTGTAGAGACGAGTTGAGCAAAACTCCCAATTAAAGACCAGAGCATTTAAGGAGGTCGTCTTCCAGGAGTTAAACAGGACAGATGTGAAAATTTGTCATGAACTTGTAAACTCAGTGACAAGACAGTCAGAGCAGTATACTTAAAGTTCTGGAGGACATACTAAGTACTAGAATATTATACATTTGCTGAATTAAATCTAGGGTGTACTCATTTCTGCAATCCTTCATTTAAACAAAATTGGCAAATTTACTTATCTTACAGAAAATATTGGCATATATTTTGTTGTTTTTATATGTATATGTTAATTCATTTCAATTTTGCCATCTTTCCATGAATTATATTAGTGATCATTAAGAAAATACATCTTTATATTTATTCAGAGGGGGTGTACTCATTTATGCTGTGCACTGTATACATACAGTACTGTGCAAAAGTCTTAGGCCGCGAGTATTTTCACCATCAAAAAATGGTTTTAAATCAGTTATTTCTATCTTTTGCTGTAGTCTGTCAGTAGGAAATATCAGTTTACATTTCCAAACATTATTTTTACCATTAATTGTAATAATCCAGTGAGATTTTTGTTTGCACAAGGAGTCTGACAACAGCCAGTGTGCCACACAGAGATCTGATTTCATCATCATCCAGTTTGTCTGGAATGACATGAAGAAACAGAACAAACTGAGACAGACTAAATCCAGAAGAACTGTGGCAACGTCTCCAAGACGCTTGAAGAAAAAAACCTTCCTGCAAAGCTACCTGAAAAACTATGTGCAAGTGTACCTCAGACAAAAGCTGTTTTAAACGCAAAGTGTGGTCATACCAAATGTTGATTTGATTTAGTTAATAGAAATTAATTGATAAATAAAATCTAAAAGCTAAAACTTTTAACAGTATTGTAGCTTTGCAGGTAGGTTTCTTGAAGCATCTTGGAGACGTTGCCACAGTTCTTCTGGATTTAGTCTGTCTCAGTTTGTTCTGTTTCTTCATGTCATTCCAGACGGACTGGATGATGATGAGATCAGATCTCTGTGTGGAGCACTGGCTGTTGTCAGACTCCTTGTGCAAACAAAAATCTCACTGGATTATTACAATTAATGGCAAAAATAATGTTTGGAAATGTAACTGATATTTCCAACTGACATGCTACAGCAAAAGATAGAAATAACCGACTTAAAACCATTTTTTGTTGGTGAAAATACTAGTGGCCTAAGACTTTTGAACAGTACTGTGTATATATATATATATATATATATATATATATATATATATATATATATATATATAAAATGTAGCTTGTCTGAAATTTCTCAGAGTAACTGTTCATGTGGAGATTTATTGCTCAATAATTGTATGCAAATTATAGAGACCCCATCATGTACAAGTTTTCCAAGCTTTACAAAAACGTTTCCTCAAATCTTACTGCCAAACTCACTCACCTTCCTCTAGTTCATCCAGACTGCTAATCTTCCTTGATCCGTCGATGGTAAAAATGTATCTGACCCCTTGTGGCAGATTGATATGGTCAGACAGAGAGCGGGTTAAGTCAGCCAGTAGAGCATCAAAGGTGCGGAAACGGTCATTGGCCACAGCATACACAATGCCCTTGAAGTAGCGGTCGCCATTGCGGTAGAATCGCACCTTCTTAGCCTTTTTCTCGCTGGTCAGAGCCTGGAGGGTGCGTGTACGGTAAAAACTGCAATGAGCACTGTGGGTGGGGCTGGGGAGACCATTGGCACGTCCACCTCGTGGGGTACGAGATGCCTTGTCCCGCTCATCAAAATGGCCGAAGTCCAGCTCCATGGCAACATTTTCAGAGGGGGCATCCATAGTGGTGGTGAAGGTCTTGTACTGAGGAATTATGGGTCTGACAAAAATGAGAAACCAAATAAGAGAATTTAAAGCAAACTAAATCAGTTTAATGTTATTTGAGGGCAATCAAAAATACTGCATAAATGATTTAAATATTGTATCAATGATTTATAACCATATTAATGATTAAAGAACAAATATTTTATTATTATTACATTGCCTTTCATGTATTATTTATATGGCTCACTCAGGTAAGTCTAAGGTAAGACGGCCGTGTCAATCAACAATCGTGGGAGCGGCCTTCGTCCGTGTGACGTCACAGAGACAAGAAGCTGAGAAAGGCCTGATTTTAAAAAGGGGATACTATTTTTAGGGATTAAATAAAACCACTGGGTGAATTTATCATTATAGGGTAGATGTGTACACACACACTGCCAACCAGAGGTCGCGTTAACCGGAAATTCTCCGTCATTGACGGAATTTTTTTTTTTTTTATATACCGTGATACCGGTGCATATGTGAAACAATTGTTGTATTTATTCAGTGGCCAACAAAGTATATGATGACGTCGCCATAAAGAAACATGCATGAATGAGAAAATAATGTGCAGGATGTGTAAGATGATAAACATGGTTATTCACACACACACCCGCAGAAGGTATGTGATCACAAATTCAGCACTTTTTAGCAGCTTAGTTTGCTTAAATTTTCAAATACACACAAAGTTACATCAAAATGTCCATAATGGTGAGTATTCACGTAAACAGTTATGTCAGGTCTGAAGTGAGAGTCAACAGTTGAGAGAAAAATTGCCTGTCAAACTAAATTTGATCCGTGCATTAGCCTCATAAACCTGCTGATATCTGTTCCCTTGATGTTACAAAAATAAAAAGCTAAGACAACACTCACTGCTCTTGACTGAACAACTTAAGCAGCTTCAATAAGAATCAGTTTATTCTGTACAGTGAAAATATGCAGTATTTTTACGATTATTTAATTTTTGTATTATTTCTGACTTATTTCTGTACTGCTAAATACAGATACTGTACCATGAAAGCAAAAAAAAAAAAAAAAAATGTTTATTACATTTGTATACTTCTTATGATGATCTATTGTGTAAATAAATAAATACAATAAAATAAAACAGTCATATATCACCCACCCCAGCCTTCAATATATGCATTACAATATTTTTAGATAGATAGATTCACTGTAATCCTGCTGGTAAAATAAACCACTGTAAACATATATAAAGGCCCAGTGTTACAAAGCAAAAAAAAACAAAAAAAAAAAAAAAAAAAAACAACTGTGACAGATTATTTTTGGTCTTACCTCCCAGCACTAGTTTGATACATTTTCATAAACTAAAATTGACGTGACTGAATATTGACTGAGTTTTAAGGATTTTTTTTTTCAGAAAACTGAAAATACTAACACTGGTTGTAGAATTAGTAGTTATCCAGAATTGTATTATTATTATTATTATTATTATTATTATTATTATTATTATTATGTTTTAAAAATGTAATGTTGATATTTAGTAGAAATCTAACATTGATGCTGTTTTTTTTTTTTTTTTTACTGCAGGACACAGAGCCAGAGAATGTCCACTCCAAGGGGATGACGATGAGCTATCTATGTTGGGTTTGAGTGGATGATGTTGCCACCATCCACCCAAACCCATAAAACATTTGTTCATCTTCAGTACACAAATGGAGATATTTTTAATGAAACCTGAGATATTTCTGTCCATCTACTGAAAAAAAAAAAAAAAACTATTCACCTAAAATTCTGATGCTTCAAAATATTCATAAAGAGATTGTAAAATGAATCCATATGAAACAAATGGTTTAATCAAAGTCTTCTGAAGAGACGTGATCTATTACATATTACGCATTTCACAGTAAATGCTGCTCCATCTCTGCAAGTGCTGTGAGTTTGAGTCTTATATAACATGTATTCTTAAAATAAAAAAAACAATGCAGAAATTATATTATTTTTTAGTATTCTATACAGTGATAGCTTAAAAGCTGTCAATTAGCATTGCATTATAAGTACACTCTAAAAAAGATGGTTCATTAAAGGTCTGTTATGTGTAGTAACACTTATATTTAGAACCGAGTTTAGGGTTCTTTATTCTTTATGCCTTTTTGTTTTAAAATATGTAACCATCAAAGCACCTCCTTACTGATTTTCTGGAGTTCAACCTTCCAGCTACACAGACTGTCAACAGTTTCAACAGGTAAAATTCTTTCTTACAATGTCTATAAATTATAAACTTCATATTTTAACTGGTTTCCCAGTACCAATAATGTCTTTTTTCTTTTTTAGTTTCTTTTTAGTGTGACCAGCTCTTTTCAGTTAAGGATACTCTCTTCTTCTCCACTAAGTAACAGAGATATTGAGTTTATGATCCATTGTTAGATTTCTTTTAGATAAAAAATTATTACTTGGGTTTGTGCATAAATGTTAAAGCTATATTAAAGCTACTCCATGACTTTAAATCTCTTTTTCTGAAGGGTATTCTGTTTATAAGTGTACATAAGTCATTATGGCCTTCATAAGCATAATTGTTTTTTTAAAAAAAAACAAAAACACATGGACACTCTTTAACTCTAAACTCAACTGTATATTTCAGATGCATCACATTCACAAGCTCATCATCTGCAGAGAAACCGCCACTCAATCACACCAAAATGATGGACTCAAAGGCATCACATAGGATCAGTTAATTCACGTCACAGAAGTCAGTTAATTCTCAGTACATAGAGACTCCTTCACCTAGATATCACACTGTGTCTGTTCCCCGTACTAGAAAATACAGAAAACGTCCAAACCAAAGTAATAGTAACAATTTAATTGATGTTCAACAAATAAAAAATGTTTACAATACAGAGAAACAATTGATAAAACTTGGCTTACTGGATATCAGGTCCCTTTCTACAAAAGCACTATTTGTAAATGATATGATCACTGACCATAAGCTAGATGTGCTTTGTTTGACAGAAACATGGCTAAAACCAGATGAATACATTACTTTAAATGAGTCTACCCCCCAAGATTACTGCTATAAAAATGAGCCACGTCCAAAAGGTAAAGGGGGAGGTGTTGCTACAATTTATAGCAATATTCTCAGTATTTCTCAGAGGGCAGGCTTTAAGTATAACTCGTTTGAAGTTATGGTGCTGCGTATAACATTATCTAGAGAAACACGTGTTAGTGATAAATCCCCTGTGATGTTTGTATTGGCTACTGTGTACAGGCCACCAGGGCACCACACAGACTTTATTAAAGAATTTTCTGATTTTCTATCTGAGTTAGTACTGGCTGCAGATAAAGTCTTAATTGTTGGTGATTTTAATATCCATGTCGATAATGAAAAAGATGCATTAGGATCAGCATTTATAGACATTCTGAACTCTATTGGGGTTAGACAACATGTTTCAGGACCTACTCATTGTCGAAATCATACTCTAGATTTAATACTGTCACATGGAATTGATGTTAGTGGTGTTGAAATTCTGCAGCAAAGCAATGATATCTCAGATCATTATCTAGTCTTGTGTAAACTCCATATAGCCAAAACTGTAAATTCTACTCCTTGTTACAAGTATGGTAGAATCATCAATTCTACCACAAAAGACTGCTTTGTAAGTAATCTTCCTGATTTATCTCAATTCCTCAGCATATCCAACAGCGCAGAAAAACTTGATGATGTAACAGAAACTATGGACTCTCTCTTTTCTAGCACTTTAGATACAGTTGCTCCTTTACGGTTAAGGAAGATCAAAGAAAACAGTTTGACTCCATGGTATAATGAGCACACTCGCACTCTAAAGAGAGCATCCTGGAAAATGGAGCGCAGCTGAAGGAAAACAAAACTAGAGGTATTTCGTATAGCTTGGCGGGAAAGTACCCTATCCTACAGAAAAGCATTAAAAACGGCTAGATCTGATTACTTTTCGTCTCTTCTAGAAGAAAACAAACATAACCCCCGGTATTTATTCAATACAGTCACTAATTTAACGAAAAATAAAGCATCAACAGGTGTTGGCATTTCCCAAGAGTACAGCTATAATGACTTTATGAACTACTTTACTTCCAAGATCGATACTATCAGAGATAAAATTGTAACCATGCAGCCGTCAGCTACAGTATCGCATCAGATAGTGCACTATAGATCCCCTGAGGAACAATTCCACTCATTCTCTATTATAGGAGAGGAAGAATTGTATAAACTTGTTAAATCATCAACAACCAACAACAAACCAACAACATGTATGTTAGACCCTATTCCATCTAGACTACTAAAAGAACTGCTTCCAGAAGTCATAGATCCTCTTTTGGCTCATCATTGTCATTAGGATATGTCCCCAAAACCTTCAAATTGGCTGTTATTAAGCCTCTCATTAAAAAAACACAACTTGACCCCAAAGATCTAGTTAATTACAGACCGAGCTCAAATCTCCCTTTTCTGTCAAAGATACTAGAAAAGGTAGTATCCTCACAATTATATTCCTTCTTAGAGAAAAATGGTATCTGTGAGGAATTCCAGTCAGGATTTAGACCGTATCATAGTACTGAGACTGCTCTCATTAGAGTTACAAATGACCCGCTTCTATCATCTGATCGTGGTTGTATCTCTTTATTAGTTCTACTGGATCTTAGCGCTGCGTTCGACACTATCAACCACAATATTCTTTTGAATAGACTAGAAAACTTTGTTGGCATTAGTGGAAGTGCCTTAGCATGGTTCAAATCGTACTTTTCTGACCGCCATTAGTTCGTAGCAGTAAATGAAGAGGTATCATATCGATCACAAGTGCAGTATGGAGTACCTCAAGGCTCAGTACTAGGGCCGTTACTTTTCACGCTGTACATGTTACCCTTGGGAAATATTATCAGGAGACATGGTGTTAGCTTTCACTGTTTGCTGATGATACTCAGCTCTATATTTCTTCTCGGCCCAGTGAAACACACCAAATTGAGAAACTAAAGGAATGTATAGTCGATATAAAAAACTGGATGATGAGTAACTTCTTACTGCTAAATTCTGAAAAAACAGAGGTGTTAATTATCGGACCTAAAAACCCCACATGTAATAACCTAGAACACTATCTAACACTTGACTGCTGCTCTGTCAATTCTTCTTCATCAGTTAGGAACCTAGGTGTGCTGTTTGATAGCAATCTTTCATTTGAAAGGCATGTTTCTAGTATCTGTAAAACTGCGTTTTTCCATCTCCAAAACATATCTAAATTGCGACCTATGCTCTCAACGTCAAATGCAGAAATGCTAATTCATGCGTTTATGACCTCAAGGTTAGACTATTGTAATGCTTTACTGGGTGGTTGTTCTGCACGCTTGATCAATAAACTACAGTTGGTCCAAAATGCAGCAGCTAGAGTTCTTACTAGAACCAGGAAGTATGACCATATTAGCCCGGTTCTGTCAACACTGCACTGGCCCCCTATCAAACATCGAATAGATTTTAAAATCTTGTTAATTACTTATAAAGCCCTGAATGGCTTAGCTCCTCAGTACTTGAGCGAGCCCTTATCACATTATATTCCTCCACGTCCGCTGCGTTCTCAAAACTCTGGCCATTTGACAATACCTAGAATATTAAAATCGACTGCGGGCGGAAGATCCTTTTCCTATTTAGCGCCCAAACTCTGGAACAATCTACCTAACACTGTTCGGGAGGCAGACACACTCTGTCAGTTTAAATCTAGATTAAAGACCCATTTCTTTAACCTGGCTTACACATAACACACTAATACACTTCTATTATTCAAATCCGTTAAAGGATTGTTAGGCTGCATTAATTAGATCAACCGGAACCGGGAACACTCCTCATAACACACGATGTACTCGTTACATCGTAAGAAGAGTGGCATCTATGCTAATATTTGTCTATTTCTTTATTATTCTGTTTCTCAGTCTGTGTCCGGATCAGATGGTGGATCGGCGCCGGGAGATGATGTCTGCGACCCTGATCGTCGGCGGAGGCCGGACACCTGGATGAGCCCCGGGGACATATCCCCAGTGGAGACCTCGACTTAAATACAATAAAACTTAAAATTAAACAAAATAACTATAATATAATAAAATACCTAACTACATAATACTATTATTGTTAGAAATTGCAACAATATAAAAATAGAAATATAATACATTTTTTACATTTAAATTTTAATTAAAACAATAAGTAAAAAAAATAAATAATAATATCCTGGCCAGAGGAGAACTGGCCCCCCGACTGAGCCTGGTTTCTCCCAAGGTTTTTTTTTTCTCCATTCTGTCACAGAGGGAGTTTTGGTTCCTTGCCGCTGTCGCCTCTGGCTTGCTCAGTTGGGGACACTTAATTTCTAATGATTATCGTCTATTTGATTTCATAGATACTAAACTAAACTGAGCTAGACAATGACATCTCTGAATTCAATAATGAAATGCCTTTAACTGAAAATTGAGTGTTATTATTATACATTACTGACACTCTATCCTCCAGTTTGATACTGTTAAGTGCTTTGACACAATCTGTATTGTTAAAAGCGCTATATAAATAAAAGTGACTTGACTTGACTTGATCCTGAAGATACAGTATTTCACTGGAACTTGGTCTTTATTACATCTATGTTCTATTTCTATTTTGTATTTTACTTTCTGATGTATTTTTTCATGTCCATGGTCAACTGTCATTTATTATTTATATTCAGCTAATAACTGTTGTTAGAGCGTTGTCATTTATGCTACAAGTTGACATCAATTAAAAATAAAAAAATAAAAGCTCCTAATTGAAACTACATGCTGTTTTGTTTTGTTTTTGTGTGAGTGTGTAAATCCCTAATACAGGCTACAAGACATTATAAGAAAAATAAAACAATATTAATAGATAATATACAGAAATGATATTAATAAATACATATAATATTAATGGTATAAATATACTAATAATAAATATACTAATAATAATGAGAATAAACTTATAAAAATATAAATTATATTTTCTAAACCCTAATTCATGCATCCCTACAATTGTGTCTCTTCAGAAGAAGAAGACTTCTTCTAAGATGTAAGACGCTCAATTCATACTAATTTATTATATTTTTATTTTATTATTTATGATCTGTTTATGAACGTTTTGTGTCAAAGTTTCAGTACAGGGATAGAAATCTCTCAAATTACATTAAAATATCTTAATTTGTGTTCTGAGTATGAACAAAGGTTTAGAACGACATGGGAGAGAGTAAATGATGACAGAATATTCAGAATAATTTTGGTTGAATTTGTTGTTGTGTTAATAGTTGAAATATTTTGCTTATTGATCCAGCGTGTTTCTTGCATTATGGATGTGCCAAAATTATCAGATGGAGCAAGATGAAAGTTTAAAGTGACGGTAACGTTTAGCTTCCTTTATTAAATTATATACAAGGTTTGTTGTGACTTTTGATTTAAGACTTTGCTCATTGCTGCAGAATTTTAATAGTTTTATTGTTCCATTTTTCTGGCACTTTATATATATATATATATATATATATATATATATATATATATATATATATATATATATATATATATATATATAAGAGAATTTTTTGTTGTAAATGTTGTTGCATGCCAATTATAATTAATTTAGTTGAAAAGAGTTTGTGTTTTGTTTTGTTTTTTTATCCTAGTTTGAGTGGAGTAAAACTGCATACCAAATTGTGTTTCTTTTGAAGGTGTCATTTTGCAGAATGTCAATAAACACTTTCTGTAATGATGACAAAATCTTATTTGTGTTGTATTTACAGTATTGTTTGTACTGCGTGCATTTGTATTCTTAAATGATGTGAGGAGCATACAATGTGGCTTAGAATCTGGATGTAAGATTTAAAGGTATACATTTAAATGGTAAAAAAGTAGTTGAGTCGGCTTAAAATATTAAGGTAACAAGCTGCAAAGCTGTTTTGAGTTTACTGAACTTCAAGAACTAAGTTGTGCCACTCATTTTTAAAAGTTTGACTGGTAGTTCACTCAACTTAAATCAGTAGTTGTAGTGAACTTTTATATATGAATTGGTACAAATTCATCTAGTTGAGTAAACTCAAAAATGCTTTGCAGCTGGTTCCCTTCATTTTTTAAGTTGACTCAACTTTTTATTTTTTACACTGTATTAAACATTGTATAGATTTTAAAATTTTGCTAATTAGGCAAGACAAGGCAAGGCAAGTTTATTTATATAACACATTTCATACACAGTGGTAATTCAGAATCAGAATCAGAATCAGCTTTATTGCCAGGTATGTTTGCACATACGAGGAATTTGTTTTAGTGACAGTAGCTCCACAGTGGGACAGAATGACGGCGACAGGACAGGACACAGATAATAATAAAGAATAATGTACAAATATACAAAATGGACAGTATGCAAAATAGCACAAATACAATATACAAAAAAATAGACAATTCAGTATGTACAGGTATGTTAGGTGCAAATTTGAAATGTAATAAGTATGTGTGTTAAATAAATAATAAAAATAAAAAGTAGATAGTGTTGTGTGTTTCCTGTTTATTGTTAAGAGTTCAAATGTTCATGAGATGGATTGCCTGAGGGAAGAAACTGTTTCTGTGTCTGGTCGTTCTGGTGCTCAGAGCTCTGTAGCGTCGACCAGATGGCAACAGTTCAAAGAGGGAGTGTGCTGGATGTGAAGGGTCCAGAGTGATTTTACCAGCCCTTTTGCTCACTCTGGATAAGTACAGTTCTTGGAGACTGGGGAGGGTTGTACCAATGATTCGCTCAGCAGTCCGGACTACCCTCTGTAGTCTTCTGAGGTCAGATTTGGTAGCTGAGCTGAACCAGACAGTTATTGAAGTGCAGAGAATGGATTCAATGATGGCAGAGTAGAACTGTTTCAGCAGCTCCTGTGGCAGGTTGAACTTCCTCAGCTGGCGAAGGAAGTACAACCTCTGCTGGGCCTTTTTGACAATAGAGTCAGTGTGATTGTCCCACTTCAGGTCCTGGGAGATGATGGTGCCCAGGAACCTGAATGACTCCACTGCAGTCACAGTGCTGTTCATGATGGTGAGTGGGGGGAGTGCAGGGGGGTTTCTCCTGAAGTCCACGATCATCTCCACTGTTTTGAGCGTGTTGAGCTCCAGGTTGTTAAGACTGCACCAGACAGCCAGCTCCTTAACCTCCTGTCTGTAAGCAGACTCGTCACCGTCCTGGATGAGGCCGATAAGTGTGGTGTCGTCTGCAAACTTCAGGAGCTTGACAGAGGGGTCTTTAGATGTGCAGTCGTTGGTGTACAGGGAGAAGAGCAGTGGGGAGAGAACACAGCCCTGAAGGGCTCCAGTGCTGATGGTGCGGGTGCTGGATGAGAATTTTCCCAGCCTCACTAGCTGCTGCCTGTCTGTCCACTGACAGACGGAGGTGGGTACAGAGAGCTGAGTTAGTTTGGGCAGGAGGCGGTTTGGGATGATTGTGTTAAAGGCCGAGCTGAAGTCCACAAACAAGATCCTCACATAAGTCCCTGGTCTGTCTAGATGTTGTAGTATGTAATGCAGTCCCATGTTGACTGCATCATCCACAGACCTGTTTGCTCTGTAGTCAAACTGCAGGGGGTCCAGTAAGGGTCCAGTGATGTCCTTCAGATTAGCCAAAACCAGTTTTTCAAATGACTTCATGACCACAGACGTTAGAGCCACAGGTCTGTAGTCGTTGAGTCCTGTTATCTTGGGTTTCTTTGGGACGGGGATGATGGTGGAGCGTTTGAAGCATGAGGGGACTTCGCACAGCTCCAGTTATCTGTTGAAGATCTGTGTGAAGATGGGGGCCAGCTAGTCAGCACAGGATTTCAGACAGGCTGGGGTCACACCGTCTGGGCCTGGTGCCTTCCTTCTTTTGTTCTTTTTGAAGACCTGGCGCACATCATCTTCTCTTATCTGCAGTGCAGGTGTGGGGGAGAGGGGGGTTGCTGGAGGTGTGAATGGTTGTGTGGAGAGGTGTTCAGGGCGGGTGTGGGGTGTTTTTTCAAACCTGCAATAGAACTCGTTCAGATCGTCTGTCAGTTGTTGATTCTCCAGAGTGCTGGGGGATGGTGACTTGTAATTGGTGATGTCTTTCAGACCTTTCCACACTGAAGCCGTGTCACTGGAAGAGAACTGGATGCTTAGCTTATCGAAATAATTCCTCTTTGCCACTCTGATCTCCTTTTCCAGTGTGTATTTGGCCTGTTTATACAAGACTCTGTTCCCCTCTCTGTAAGCATCTTCTTTGGCCTGACGGAGCTGTCTGAGTTTTGCAGTGAACCATGGTTTGTCGTTATTGTAGGTTAGATGAGTCCTGGTGGGAATGCACATATCCTCACAGAAACTGATATAAGATGTTACAGTCTCTGTGAGCTCATCCAGATCATTTGCAGAAGCCTCAAAAGCACTCCAATCAGTAAGGTCGAGACAGGCTTGTAAAACCTGCTCTGTCTCATTATTCCATTTCTTTACAGTCCTTAATACAGGTTTAACTGATTTGAGTTTCTGCCTGTAGGTAGGAATAAGATGAACCAAACAGTGATCAGAGAGTCCTAAAGCTGCCCGCGGAACAGAGTGATATGCGTCCTTTATTACTGTATAACAGTGATCCAGTATATTATTGTCTCTGGTGGGACATGTAACATGCTGTCTGTACTTTGGCAGTTCACGGGAGAGATTGGCTTTATTAAAGTCCCCAAGAATGATTAAAACAGAGTCCAGGTGTTGTTGTTCTGTCTCTGTGATCATATCAGCGAGTTTCTGTAAAGCGGAGCTCACGTGCGCTTGCGGAGGAATGTAAACACTCACGAGAATGAACGAGTGAATCTCCCGCGGCGAGTAGAAAGGCTTGCAGTTAATGAAGAGCGTTTCTAGATCAGAACAGCACATCTTCTTTAACACAGTTACATCTGTACACCACCTTTCATTGATGTAAAAGCACGTTCCGCCGCCGCGCGATTTCCCCGTTGATTCTGCCTCACGATCTACTCTGATCAGCTGAAAGCTCGGAAGATGAAGCGCGCTGTCCGGAATGGCGTCGTTCAGCCAGGTTTCCGTGAAACACAGAGCAGCAGAGTTTGAAAAGTCCCTGTTTGTCCGGGAGAGCAGAAGGAGTTCGTCCGTTTTGTTGGGTAGAGAGCGGAGATTCGCCAGATGGATGCTAGGCAACTCCGTTCTAAATCCGCGCAGTCTGAGCTTCACGAGCGCGCCGGCTCGCTTCCCCGTCTGCGCGTCCTGAAGCGTCTAAACAGCACCGCTGCTCCGCCGACTACTATGTCCAGCAAAACATCCGAATAATCAAAAACCGGTTGGAGATTTTATGGTGTGTTCTGCCGAATGTTCAGCAGCTCTTCCCTAGTGAAACTGATCGTGTTTGACAAACAAAAAAACAGGAAAAACTAACAAAAACACTAAAACAACTGGAGAGCTAAGCACAATGGCTGCCATGCGCAGCGCCATCTTGAGAATTCAAAGTGCTTTACATAAAAGGAAGTGAAATTGTCATTAAAAAAATAATAATCACAACAATAAAAACAAGGAAATTATATAAAAATTGATTTAAAATGAGTTTAAAACAGTTAAGAATAGAAAAGGATTATACATAAAATACAGTGCAATTAGTTCAGACGTAGCACAGTACTCATTCAACAAATGCATAGCTAAACAGATGAGTTTTGAGTCTGGATTTAAATGTGGCTAATGTTTTAGCACATCTGATCTCTTCTGGAAGCTGGTTCCAACTGCGGGCGGCATAATAGCTAAAAGCAGACTCCCCTTGTTTTATGTGAACCCTTGGTATTTCTAACTGACTCGATCCTAATGATCTGAGTGGTCTGTTAGGTTTATATTCAGTGAGCATATCTACAATGTATTTAGGTCCTAGGTCATTGAGTGATTTATAAACAAATAAAAGTACTTTAAAATCAATCCTAAATGTAACTGGAAGCCAGTGTAAGGACCTGAGGACTGGTGTGATATGCTCAGATTTTCTGGTTCTTGTCAGAATCCTGGCAGCAGCATTCTGGGTGAGCTGCAGCTGTCTAATGGTCTTCTTTGGAAGGCTGGTGAGGAGACCATTACAATAATCCACCCTGCTTGTGATAAAGGCATAAACAAGTTTCTCCAAGTCTTGACTGGAAACAAAACATCTAATTCTTGCAGTGTTTTTGAGATGATAGTATGCTGATTTAGTTACTGCTTTGACATGACTACTAAAACTGTCTCCAGAATCACCCCAAGATTTTTTACTTGATTTTTAGTTGTTTGACCCCTAGAGTCAAGGTATGCATTCACCTTGAGAACTTCATCTTTGTTTCCAAATGCAATGACTTCAGTTTTCTTCTTGTTTATCTGAAGAAAGTTCTGGCACATCCAGCTGTTAATTTCATCAATGCATTGGCAGAGGGAGTCAATGGGGCTATAGTCATTTGGAGATAAGGCTAAGTAAATCTGGGTATCATCAGCATAGTTGTGATAGGCAATCTGGTTCTTTGTCATTATTTGACTTGGTGGGAGCATATACAGGCTAAACAAGAGCGGTGCAAGAATTGAGCCTTGTGGGACTGCGCATGTCATGGACGTCCACTTAGACTTATGCTCTCCTATACTTACATAATAACCTCTCCCTTCTAAGTATGACCTGAACCATTTGAGTACCATCCCAGAAAGCCCGACCCAGTTTTCCAGTCTCTCTAGAAGTATGTTTTGATCTAGTAGTACCAGCACTGATATTTTGCCAGAATCAGAATTAAAGCGAATATCATTTATTATCTTAATTACTTATAAAGCCCTGAATGGTTTAGCACCTCAGTACTTGAGCGAGCTCTTATCGCATTATAGTCACGTCTGCTGTGTTCCCAAAACTCTGGCAATTTGATAATACCTAGAATAACACAATCAACTGTGGGCAGAAGATCCTTTTCCTATTTACTGCCCAAACTCTAGAACAATCTACCTAACCTTGTTCGGGAGGCAGACACACTCTGTCAGTTTAAATCTAGATTAATAACCCATCTCTTTAACCTGGCTTACACATAACACACTAACACATTTCTATTATTCAAATCCGTTAAAGGATTGTTAGGCTGCATTAATTAGGTCGAAACCGGGAACACTTCCCATAACATCCGATGTACTAGTTACAGCGTAAGAAGAATGGCATCTATGCTAATATTAGTCTGTTTCTTTCTTATTCTGAGGTCATCATAGCCACCCAGATCCAGTCTGTATCCAGCTCAGATGGTGGACAAGGACCTAGATATGACCTCTACAGCCCTGAATCTCAGCGGAGATCAGGATAACTAGATGAGCCCCAGAGACAATTCCCCAGTGAAGACCTCGTCCCCTAGACAGCCATCGGGACAAGACCACGGGAACCAGAGCCCTCTGCACAAACTGATTTTGCTGCAGCATGGAACATCCTGCTGGTTCGTCTGGGCAGAGGAGAACTGGCCCCCTGACTGAGCCTGGTTTCTCCCAAGGTTTTTTTCTCCATTTCTGTGACTGATGGAGTTTTGGTTCCCTGCCGCTGTCGCCTCTGGCTTGCTTAGTTGGGGACACTTAATTTCCAGCAATATCGTCGACTTGATTGCACAGATACTATTTGAACTGAACTGAGCTGGATGATGACATCACTGAATTCGATGATGAACTGCCTTTAACTGAAGACTGAGTGTTTTGCTATTGTCCTTTTGCATTATTGACACACTATTTTCCTATTTAATGTTGTAAAGCTGCTTTAATCTGTATTGTTAAAAGCGCTATATAAATAAACAATTTTGACTTGACAGTAAAAATAATGTCTTTGTTTACAACCATTTTTCAGTCCTTCTGATATAAAATGCCTTTGCTGATGACTAAAAGATGTCTATTTTTGACATCTAATTGCGTAACAATGTAACCAAAATCACCATCACTAACACACAGACCATTTCTATTGAGAAATGGTCTGTGTGTTAGTGATGGTGATTTTGGTTACATTGTTACTGTCACCCAAAATTGTTTAGCCACTATCCGCTTGTTAAGTCTGGCATCACGCATCACCGATGCCAGATCCAAACATGCTATCTCATGCCCCAAGAAAACAACAAATGGTGCTAATATACATTCACAATATGATGTAATACTATCAAAAAGTATAATCCTAATCCTTTATCTCCATACCAAAATCCCAAATGGCCAGACAGTGATTCCTCTTTTATAAATCGTTAAAATATTTGTGTCTGGGATGCCGTGAGCACAAAGACTGTAGAGTACACTGTAAGTTTTTAAATGTTTAGCTTAAATGTGTAATATTAATAAACAGTGCTCATAAACGGTTGTTGAGATTGTATTCTCAAGTGAAATGAGGGGAGGCTTTGAGAACAGCCTTGAAACCGCATTCCTTATGTCACAACTTAACAAATGAATTGAGACATCAGAGCCAGCGGAAAATTCTAAAAGAACTGGCCAAGGTAAGGCTGTTCTCAGCAGGTTCACGAGTGACCGCTGCCACCATGGAGCTTAAAAAATCTTCCCAAAAAATCTTTTTGGGAAGTCACACCACCTGTATCTCATTTGGAATAACTTGCAGAGCACTCCACACACACTGTCCAAAGATATAACAAAACTCATAAAATAGAATAGTAAAGAAAGAAAGAAAGAAAGAAAGAAAGAAAGAAAGAAAGAAAGAAAGAAAAGAAAAACAGAAAGCTGACCTCAAAGTCTGCCAGTCAAAAACCATCAATATTTCACCTGAAATACTGAAGAAAAAATCAGTTTTCGGTATACGCCTATCATCTTCTAAGTACTACACATCTACACATGCTCTCTGAGTATCACACACACGACCATGGATTGGCCTACATACAGCATACCCAATGTCACTCATGAGCTATTATTAAAAATCCCCTGTGGAGACACTCATTGCACACACACACGTTTGTTTCTGTGAATTGTGGGGACTTTCCATAAACTTCTAACCTTAAACCTACCCCTTACAGAAAACCTGTTTGCACTGTTACACTTACTCAGATATACATAATTTACTATTTTTATATACGTGTGTGTATATATATATATATATATATATATATATATATATTTTTTTTTTTTTTTTTTTTTTCTTCTTCTTTTTTTTCTTCCGTCGTGGGGACTGCAGGGAGGTCCCCAAAATGTGAAAAATTTCAGGTTTTACTATCCTTGTGGTGACATTTGGTCTCCACAATGTGGCATAAACAAGTACACACACACACACACACACACACACACAAACCCAAACAAAAGGAAACTTGTGGTATGGTCATCACTAATCTATTTAGCTACACTGAGATTAAAACATAGAAATACAGAAAAAGTTTACTGTATATACACATTTATATAGTTCGTGCCAGCATTGATATCATATTCTACATCTAAATGTATCAACTGTTCTTCACTAGCCAGTATCCATGGCAACAGCTACACAAGCTTTCCATGTTCTCTAAAAGGATACACAGATGAAGCATGGAAACTACATGTCATGATCAAATCATACTTGATCATTAACTGTGAGAGCAGATTGTTTCAATGTGCCAGATTAACAAAAATAACATTCCATTTATTAACCATTTACTCATTAATTGTCATTAACTGAAATCTTTTTAAAGAACTGAAATTAAATATTGACTTTTACGTTTGTTTGATTAGCTAAATATGATTTATCTTATAAGGAATTAGCCACATAAGTTACATAGTGAAGTGTGTAATTTCCACACCACTTACAACACAGTGTAGTGTGGGATAGGGTGGAACCATGTTTCAGTGTAAAAATAAGAGATACTTAACCCAAGACCAGCAAGACCCATCTATAATACCCAAAGAAAGCGCAATGACTCCATGAAGACAGAATTTGAATCTGCCATCTTTCTTATGGGCACTCACCTGAGTTTACACCTGCATTACATGTGAGAACGTAATTTTTAAGAAAAAATTGTCATTCATATGGCACCAAAATTAACGATTTGTTTACACTTTTAAAAGCCCTCTAAAAACAAATAACAAATGATTTCATTTGCGGCAACTGCTTTAACAGACACCCATCAGCCACTAACTCTCCCAGCTGATTTCACTATTAGCATGTAGCTAAGCTAACACATCGATAATAAGCTCACATATACAAAGTACACATATTGGAGCAAAACTAAAAAGTATCGAATTAAAATGTACCTGCCAGAGCTCAAGAATAATGTCTGCTCTATGGCTCAAGGCCAGTTTGAAAGAAGCTCTTCATGCTCTATCATGATCATGCAGTGCTGCGATGCACATTTGTATATGGTATGTGAATCGGATTTGTCAGTTCATTAGATTTGTGCATGACAGCTGTTGTATCTTTTGTTCAACTTGCTGTTCACAATAATACATGCACAACAAAGTTTGCACATGGACTTCTTTTTTACTTGTCGTTTGAACTCAACTCATGCAGATACAGAGGACACACGTGCAGTACATTTGCGGGCGTAACCACTACACAAACTGTGTGGGGTGTTCTGGGCTAAATCATTCACTGCATATACCACATCCCCCTTCTTAAGCTTTGAACAATATATTACTCAAATTTGAAACAATGGCAGTACGCTATAAACACTAGCAATGTGTAAGTAATAATTTGCTATGAACAGGCATTCAGGCAACATAAACACTAGTCAAGCATACTTAAAAGGGTCCTAATATGCTTTTTCACTTTTTGAATTTTAGTCAGTGTGTAGTCCAGTGTAGTTTGGGCATAAAACAAATCTAAAAAGTTACAAATCTCAAAGTCCACTCCAAAGGGAGATATTTCATTTTTAAAAATTCCCTTTTCAAGAACTACAACGAACGGCTCGCTTGGACTACAGCGTTGTTTTCCGAGTGTTGTGACATCACAAAGGCACAAAGTGCTCCATTAGAACATCATTAAAATAAATCCCGCCTATGCAAATTCGAATGGTTGGGGGGGGTGGGGAGGGGCGAGCTCGTGGTTAGAAGCTTGAGTGCATCAGACAAGACGATGACAATGAAGTGCTGCTGTAGTGTCAAGTTTTCGCAAGTTATTACACATGCACCTGGATAGCCTAATTATGTATGTAAACATTACATTTCTAAAAACATTTTTATAAATTGCTGACAGTACAATACTGGACAATGATATAATCTGCAGAATTTACACTTCAATTATGAGACTACAGTGTTTCTCATACATTGATTTATTTGTGGCACCCACCTCAATATCAAAACTGAACGCCACAAATAGATTTTCCAAAAGACTTTGACTTCCTTGAATAAACATGAGCACTGCACGTTTCAAAATCGAAACCCAGTGCGGGGTTCACTGTATTTCTGAAGGAAACCAACTGTCTTCAGAAAATTTTGGATGTCATTTTCATTTCATCTTGCATGTAATGTCTGATAAAGCAGCGTTTGTGAGCGGAGCGCTGTTTTGTGTACAGCGTTACCAAGCAAACTTCGATCTCTACTCCAACAGCGCCTCCTGCTGGCAGAGAATGAATTTGCATATATATGCCGCCACAAATAGAGTTGTCTGTGGGAAACACTGGACTATGGTATAAATAAATTCAACTGTATAACAGTTTCACTGTACATAGTAAATGCATTTGATATGGCAATACTGAAGCCAGACGGAACTTGCTGTTTTGGCAAGGGGCGTGGCAGTACTGAAACGCCGTCTAAGCTGTTCTCCAATTACAACGCACTAGGACAGCTAACCAATCACAACACATTTCGTTTTTTGGAAGGCGGGCCTTCATCAAACCCAAGCTGGGGAGAGAGGTATTGTAATAATGTAAATTATGTGAAAAATAATGCGTTTTTCGAACCACCAAGCAAGAATGTTCCAGTACACCCCCAAAACAAAATCAAGACTTTGTAAAAGAGCATAATAGGACCCCTTTAAGTAAGAACATAATCTTTGAAACGTGCAGGTTGTAATCAAGCCATTTCAGCACTGGCAAAGGGTACATGATCTGCAATCAGGGTCTCAGGCACACCGTGTCTTGCAAACACTGCCTTGAATTGCACTATGAGTGAGCCTGGTGTTTTGTCTGACAGCTGTAGGACTTCTGGATATTTAAAGAAATAGTCCACTATCAGAAGAAATGCTCATCCCTGAAAGTCAAAAATGTCAGCAGCTATCTTCTGCCATGGCCCCTCTGGAACTGGATGGGAGATCAGTGGCTCCTTCTGATTTTCAGGAAGACTCTGCTGACAAGAACTACAGGCCTCCAATATGCGACGTATACAGTAGGTGGACAACCAAAATGCCTATTACCGCCGCGTGTACCGCCGCCGTAGGGCCAAGGCGTTAACTGCAAGTAAGTCGCTTGTTAAAGTCGTTCACAAAACTACCGCCAGGTGGCGCAAAGGGACAGATTGCAAACTGACTGTAATTATGATGTTTTGTTTTGTAACGATGTTCAAATAACGAAATAAAACAACAATAAAATTATAATATAACATTATAACATCCTCAAATTTACAGTGAGGGTTAATTTCAAAACGTGGGATCGTTGTAGACTACAGCCTACGCATCAAAAATAAAAAAAGGCTCTTTGCATTTTATGGTTATTAAACAGTAATTATGAAAACCATTCAATTTACACAATTTCCTTATGTTGTAGTATTATTATTAAGGAGCTTTCATTTCAATCTACAGGCTAATGAAAGTTTTTGAACAAAAAACCCTGACCTTGGCCGTTGGCTGCATGTTCATGACACTATTGGAGTCGCAATTTACTCTGAATCGCAACAAATAAATAAAATAAATAAATATAAATATAAATATAAAAATAAATATAAATAAATAAATACATAGATAGATAGATAGATAGATAGATAGATAGATAGATAGATAGATAAATAAATAGATCATTAAAATAAAATGAAATAAACTTGAACAAAATAATCTGCGAGAAATCAAGATTAATGGGCTAAAATGCGACATGAAAAATGCCTAGAAATACTACAAAAAAATAGGATATTAACTTGGAATGTTTAGATTATGTTTAAGGAGGTGTGCATTATGCCATAAAAAATAAAACGACTGGAAAGGTGGCTTATTTGAGTGTTATAGGCTAGCTGGGCCAACACATATTTTGGCACTCACATTGTCACAATGAAAAACTTGAAACTTACATTTAATAATTATCTGATGTATTTCAGCAGGTCACACATACTTATTCGTTATCTGGCCTTTTTTAAACACATTTATTCCAGTATACAGAGCCGAAAATTATGGACATGAATTAAGAAATTAATCACTTTCTATGATTCATTCCTTTGCATTAATTAAAACGTGTTTAAATAATAATTAAACCATATTTTAAATAATAATAATAATAATAATAATAATAATAATACGGTTTCATATTTCGGCATGCATGAGATTGGGGGAATCCATAAAATGTAAAAAATAAAAAAATAAAAAAAAATAATTAGACAGCACAGTACAACTTAAGAATATTGTAATTTAGTTAGAAAACAACCCCTGATTCACAACATTCGTTTCCAAATGCAGAAATCGGGTAGAGCATTGCACAGGCCTCAAATCTAGGCCCTAACCCGGCCCAATTGGCCGACAGCTTACCAGTATCCTCGGCCCGAGTCCGACTGGAGCCCGTGTCATTTCTCTCTCTCTGGCTTCCTAATTATATAGCTGCTGTTGCAGCCATTAACATAGTTCAGTTTTGTTTTTAATTGCTTCATTGTTAATTAATTTAGAAAAATGTTTGGAACATTTTTTTGTTTGTTAAATTCAAGTTTTTTTTTTTTTTTTTTTTTTTTTTTTTTTAGTGAGGACAAGCGGATAGCGGCTGACAGCTGAGTTGATCACGTTTGATCAATTTAGCCTTCTTAATCGACTTGCTTAAAATAAAACCTATGGATAACACTGCAAGAATATTACTATGTTAGTTTAAACATTTAGATAAATGTGCGCTGTTAGGCGCAATATCTAAGCAGAGAGTGGAAGCTGAAGTGTGCTTAATGCATGGAGGCGCCAGCACGATCACTTGCATTTTGTTCTTCAGTAGAAACAACTTAAAGTACGCTTCCATTTTTGCTCATACAGATAAGACTAATTCTTCATTCGGAACTCTAAATGGTCTACCCTTATTTTTTGTGTGCAGTCACAATAACAATAAAACGTTGTGCTTTCTAAAATAGAGAAAACAAACAGGACGCGCTTTTTGCAGTCTCGCTCTGCGTGAACAGGGGAGCTCGTGCTGAAATACAAGGCCCTAAAATCAGGTGTAGTTTAGCTTTGCCGTGTCTGAAACTGATGTTTTATATTCACAACAAGCTGCAGAATACATGTAAGACTGAATCCATGAAAGGCTAATGAGGGCAATAATACATTATGTATAATCGCGCTTTGGTTCATATTTAAGAAACGACTTTTAAAAAGTCGTTATTATTACAGCAAAAACTTGTTTTTGTTCCATTAATAATTTTATGTGAGGCTGAAAAATAAACGGTGCTTATCATCGGTGTATCTTCACATATAAATGAAGAGTTTGGCTCCAAAACGCTATAAATCCGTTTTGATTCATTTGAGTAAAAATGTGTTTTCTTTACCAAGAAAGTGGCAAGGCAAAAAACACTATTTTCTGTTTCAAACTTACACATAGCGTCTTTAGGTTATAATATCTTTAAAAATTCAAATCCAGATTTTGATTTTCAAAGATTTATTATAAAAACTGATTATTTTTTCCCCAAAATCCATGGCGTTATTTTTATTTAATTTTTTTTAAATGGAATACATCCATTGAATCAATATAAAAGTAATTTTTCATATTAAAACTTTTGAAAATACACAACAAAGTAGGCTAAGTTGATCCACATATGACAGCCGCTGAACTTGGTCAATTCTAATCTTATATACAGGCATTGGATTAAAAATAGGTACACTCTAAAAAATGCTGGGTTAAAAACAACCCAACTTGGGTTATTTGGCAACCCAGCGCTGGGTAAATATTGGACACAACACATGTTGGATTATTTTGACCCAGCTGGTTGGGTTAAACATTTTTACCCACCATGCTGGGTTGTTTAATATATTGTTTAAAAATTAATATATTGCTGGGTTAAAATGGGCTGGAAATTAAAAATCACACACATAATTACTATAGGCAACAGCAATAATCAAAAGATGAACATTTACATTTAATAATTTAAGCAAGAACACCCATGGACGAAATACAAGACAAATTGAATTTATTTGGGTTAATACAGCATAGTTTACACTATTACATACATTTAAACTCGTTTAATAAGCATTTTAGAAATAAAAAAGGCATATAGAAGTAGCATTTTAAGTGTATTCAACCGTTCTCTGTAATCGCTTTTTACTGAAATAGTGCTATTCTCGTGCTGGTGTGTCACCGAAATCTGAGCCGGTGAAGGGCTGGTGTTCGCGGGGGAACTGCGAACTTTAGACCGCGGCCTCGCGTTTCAGTCATAGCTGAGAGATGGTGCCAAAACCTGCCCAAAAACAAACAGTACTGAGATTAGAGAACATATTTTAACATCAAATTAAATTACAGGCAGTATTATGACAAATACAATCCATTTATGTTATGCAAGGCAAAGGCGTTTCGGAAACGACGCAGCCGACTGACATCTCGTCCTTATGTTGCGTTGCATAAAATAATATAATTTACACCACATTAAAGACTTTATAAATAAAATGTATACAAACCTTTATTTCCCCGAAAGAATGCACCAAATCGGCGGCGGCGAGAGAACCGCTCTCTCCTGTGGACTTAAAAAGCCCATGCTCACAGCAGCTGCACTGTTGAGAGGTTTCACCGGAGACAGGCTCAACCCAGCGGTTAGGTAGAAAAAAATAACCCAGCGTTAAAATAACCCAATAAAATGACCAAACAAGCTGAACCCAGCATTTGGGTTAAAAAAATAAATAAATAATTAATAAAAAAAACTGCATTTTTTAGAGTGTTGGACTAGGCTACATTCAATCAGTCATCACTCCCAAAATGAATTCAACGGGTCATCTTGTTAATGCTATAAATTAATTACAACAATAAAAGAAAATCATGAACAAGAACATGAACAACAATATCATACCCAGCAAACAGGGGACGTCCCCCGGACGTTCAGAACGTCTGTTTAGGTCCGCAGTAGGTCCGCCTTGTAACGTTCGCGGGAGGACGTTTTGAGGACGTCCGCTTTGGTCCGCTTTGTAATGTTCGCTGACGGACGTTCTGAGGACGTCCACTTACGTCCGCATTTGGTCCTCTTTTTGACGTTCGCTGGCGGACGTTCGGAGGACAATCGTCCTAGCCAGTTTGCGAACGTCCCTGTTTCGTCCCTCATCTGCCATTTCCATTACAACACTTGAAAAATCCAGTCGCCCATGCGTGGGCTTTTATCAGACCTGACACCTTGCAACTCAGACAAAGAGAGTTGACCAAATTAAACAAAATTAAACTCATTGGATTTTAAAGGTTATTAGGGTGAAGTCAGCTAAAATGGGCTATCAGGTAAAATGGGCCATATAAGGTTGTAGCGTCATATCTCTTAAAATTTTTATAGTCAGTCACAATAACTGATCTTGCATTGTTGCTTCAACACTTGTTGACATGTAACAATAATTTTGATTGGTCTGAGTTTCTTAAGGCAAGGTACTGCTTAGGGCACCCATTTGGCCAGCAGTGGCCCTGTTTGTCAGTGATCTAATGCCGCTCCACCTGAAAGCACGTGAAGGAGATTTACTGCTGATTACAGAACCTGACGAGATACGCACAAACAATCACATACGATTTATCGTACAGCCCTTTTTTGTTTGTTTGTTGATCACAAAGTACAAAGTAAAAATCTGAGGTCTTATATCACTGTATTAGTTCACTGAGGCGGTCGTTGGGGAATCCTGGAGTGTGACGTATGAGGGGAACCCCAGTATTACAGCACAGCGTCACACAAGCCATGATACAAAGTTACAGAAACTAAGCAACCGAAAGCAATATATCTCTTCCTCAGATGTAATGTTAGTTCTGTACTTCAGCGTTGGGTAAAAGAGCATTATAATCTCCTTTGTGGTAGAGAAAGCTGCTTACATGTAGGCTACAGGAAACAGTGAAGATGTTGAATTAAACATACACACAATCAGCGTTTCCACATGTTTATACTGGCCCCGATAATCAAAACTTCTACTTAGCGCTTGCTCCATTTCTGCAGATCAGTTTTTGTAAATTAATGACTTGATCCACATATGGCCTTCATCAACAGCCGCTTGCGTCACCTGCTGTTGAGCGGCTGACATCAGCTGGAGATCATGCATCGATGCTCTACTGCTATTCCTGCGGTTCCCGGATGTGCACAGCTGAATTTTCTGCCGAATTTTAACCACTGAATTTGTGGCAGCGAATTTGGAAAGTGAAATAAAATGACAGAAATCTGCTTGTTGAATATTATACATCGTATTTTTAAACAGATTGAATAATTTGGAAGTGAATTCTGGAAGGTAAATATTAATTATTGCATTTTTAATTATTAAAATGTGTGAAATATTTTGAATTGAAATATTCACAGCTTAAATAAACAACTGTGTTAAATTTCAGGACCTAAAAAATGCAAGCCCTGGAAATACAAGGCATTAAAATGCAAGCACTGTTAATTGCAATGCATCTTTTTTTTTTTTTTTTTTTTTTCCATTTGTGGAAAATATTGTCACTATTCTGCTTCCATACATGTCCATTTTACACTGAGCAAGTGTGACTGAATTCAGTCCAGGTGAAAGGTGTTTGGGGACAGTTCAGCTTCACCGTCGGCATGGAAATAAAGGTGTGAATCGCTTGATCTTTCGTATGGAGAGTGTCTGATGAGCGTTTCAAACTTGCAGAGCAGGTTTAGGCAAAGTGTCTGTTTTAGGATAAATGCCTCGTTTGGTTTGGCTTTTGCAATTGGCATGCGATGGCATACAGAGTATTATATACAATATAATATGCAGTGTTGCGGGTTTTTTTTTTTTTTGTGTTGTTTAAAAAAATATATACATTATATATTTATATATATATTTTTTTTTTTTATTTATTTATTTTTTTTTCTCAGGAGACGTGGCGCCTCTGCGAGAGAGACAAAGAAACTGGCCGAAAGAGACGCGCGTCTGCCAGAGAGACAAAAACTTTTGTTCTTAATTTATATGCTGCATTGTACTATTTTCAGTTTTGCACTGAAAAGTTTTTGAGCTTTAATTGTACGCAGCAACGCTGCAGTCGTTTTGGCAATACGAATGTAAAAATATTGCAGTATAAGAAACTGTCCCGAGACTTAATGTAGGCCTAATCATTTTTAGTTTCATTACTGGGCAATTCCAGCGTTATGGACTGATATTCGCAGTCAAAACCTGAAATATAAATTCTCACAAATAGTATTCATTACCATATATCTCTTTATATTTTTCTAAACCCCTGAAAACAGAGTCCAGACACCAGAAAAGTATCCGTCTACGAACGTGTTTTATATTTTAGATTTGGGAAATCTATGGGTAATGGACATGACAAAAAAAGACCCGAGGTTTTCGGAGACATTTTTTTGGGCGGATTTTGTAGACTTTCTGTGATTTACAATGCAGCAACAATATCTGCAGAATGGAGAAGAGTTGACAATTCACAAAACATAAAATATCAATTTTATTTCAATTTTCATTTTTGTGTTTCAGAGGAAAGTCGTTATGGATGTGACATTTCCCAGATAGCGTATGTATGTCTGCAAGACATCTGTTAAAGATCTCTTGATCTGGAAAGCATCTGCTGTCTACAAACGTCTGACAGACGTCTTTCAGATGTCAGTTTTACATACATTCTAAATCATAAACATCTTAAAGACATCTAATAGACTTCTATTTGACATCTAAAAGGAAAGTCCTATAGACGTATTGCAGATGAGAAAACACCATAAAAAATACGTCTTGCAGATGTAAATGCAGACATCAAATAGATGTCTCCGAGATGTACGTGTGCTATCAGGGTTCTCCATTACGGACGTGACCATTCTGAAAGCAGAATTTATCCGACTAGAATATATATGCAAATGCATACAAAATGCTTTAAAAACTTTAACAGAGATATATAGAGGGTATTTAGGGCTGCCCCCGATGTATAGAGGGTATTTAGGGCTGCCCCCGACGTAAGATTTTTCTAGTTACTAGTAGGCTGCATCCGAAAACTGAAAAATGCTGCCTTCGGGGGACACATTCCAAGGTAGGAAGGCATCAAGGCACGTCCGAATCCAAAGTTAGCTTCACTTTCTGTCTCATTAGATACCTTCTTCTAATCGATTATTGAAGACAGCATAGATGTATCCTTCACTGCCTTTGATATCCCACAATCCTGTGCGTTCCATTCCGTGACTGCTGAGCTAAAAATTAAAGATGGCGTCTGAAAGTTGCGTTTTGGTGGTTAGTTTGTGTGTAGCTAAATGTATATTTCTGATTAACTTTTTGCACTTTTGATGTTATTTCTAGCGAGAAATTATAGTAGCCTAATTAAATATTTGTTTAGTTATCACCAAAACTCATTCTATTTTGTTGTAGATCATAAACCCTTACGCTGCCTCAGAAACCTGTCCGAAATCAGTTTCGTGAGGTGCCTTCGTGCAAAAACGCTGCCTGCAAAGTCATTGCCTCATAAGGCAGCGAGGCAGCAAGTCTGCTGCCTAAGTATTCGGATGCAGCCATAAATGACGACTAAGTCGTTATTCAACTAATCGCACATTTATATTAAATTAAGTCTACTAATCAGGGCCGCTGCTGGCCAAATGGGTGCCCTAAGCAGGATTGTATTGTTGTGCCCCCTCTCTCAAATATTCTGGAAGTTTAAAAAAAAAAAAAAAAAAAAAAAAAAAAACACTATTAGGGGTCAAAATGGAACTTTAATAAAATATAAAAGTAAATAAATAAATTGTAATTAAATTGTGTTATTTACACATTACAATTGTAGCTCTAGACAGTTACCTATGGCTATGATTTTATTAATGCATTTGTCTCATTGATTTTATGGTCTCAAGCATTCAGAAATCACGCAAAAGAAAATTAAGTGGTTTTACTACGATAAAATAAATTTGGTTAAATTTGTAAAGGTTGTGATGTCCAAATATTTTTTGTTGAAGACATTATAGAGGCTGTGTCATCTATACAAAAAGGTGGCCAAAAATTAAAGATTAAGTGGATATTTGAATTAAATGTTTGGTCAATAGCCTATTAAACAAAGATTTGATTGTCCTGTAAGTGTAACAGTAGCAATTAGCAGGCCTTTGGCTCCCTTTGCAGGCATTTGTAATAACAATGTACATACATTTATTTTGTATTACATCATGTATTTTAACAGTGTTATTCAATGAAAACATAATTATTAATTAACCAATCATTATTGCCTCATTGTTTTATATAATGAATTTTAAGTCATTTTAAAGGCTGTTGTTGGCTTAGGTCTGTTTATTTAACCATAAAATATTATCTTAATACTTCTTTGTAAAGTATCCTTCTTTACAAATCCTTCTTTTTATCATTCTTTTTTCTTTTTCTTTTCTCGGCGCCGGATTGCTGTTGTCTTTTCACGGGCATAGACAAGTTGTCCATCGCAAACATGAGGTGCGAGCGGTCGCGGGCGCGAATGTGGGAATGGCGCGTCACTTTTATTTTATTTTATGTTATTTATTTTAATTTTTTTTATTATTATTATTAGCAACTGGGATGGTGCCCCCCTGAGAGTTGGTGCCCTACGCAAACTGCATACTCTGCGTATAGAGAGCGGCGGTACTGCTACTAATCCATAATGAGCCTTAATATATTTGGAGCCCAGTCTCATGAAAATGCTTATAAATTGTACGCCAAATAAAAACGAAAACTCATGGTACTGATACGCAAAAATGGACTTTGGCGTATATATGATACGAACGTGTTTGGTGTGCATATAATACGCAGTTTTCACGTGCATTATACAAAATTTTTGGCGTTCATATGAAACGCAGTTTTCGCGTACATATGATACGCATCTACCCCACAACCCTAATCCTGCCCATCACGTAGCATATACACGTCAAAGTCCATTTTTGCGTATCAGTACAACGATTTTTCATTTTTATTTGACGTACTATTTATACGCACTTTCATGAGATCGGGTTGTAAATTCCGCGCTCAAGCACACCCATTAAGTTTGTCATAAAGCACAGGCAGAAGTATAGCCTAATAATTATGAAAAAGGAGACATTTTTTATTATTTATTAATAAACTAATGTTTTCTTGTTGGCTGCAAAATGAAATTCGCAGTGCTGGCTCTCATCTCCACAGTAGACTGGATGCGCCTTTAGAGATAAATGTAACCTTCACAGATTACATAATCAGGGATTATTTGCTTTCGTTTTGAATTGGTTCGTTTTTAAAGTAGACATTTCAAGTTTTCTGTAGATGTATTTCTCATGTATGTGAGGCACCCCAATTATCAGTTATTTCATTATCAGGAAAAAATTCAAGTGATAGCTCGGGCGCCTCCCTGTCATGCATGCGCATTCATCATTTTCTGCACAAACACTTCAATAGGAATAGTAGGCTAATAGAGCACATTTATTTCAGGGAACAGTATGGGATCTGCATTAAAATAAATCTTCAGAAGTCTACATCCGAGACAGATACAGTTATTACCTGTAAATTGAAGGCTATTTGATGTTTTAAAATGATCTAACGGCTGATGCCGCTCCAACTCGTTGATCATTAGTTGTTCTTGATCAAGATTAAACGGATGTATGACTCCCATAAACCTATTTTAATAAATCGTTTTTGCGTTAAATAATAAAGATACAAAGCAAGTTAAGTTAAATATCATTGTACAAATAATTATAAAATGCTATAGACTTATAGTTTCACATTTTGCATTTGCATTACAAAGTGAATTATTTTTTACATGCAATGATACAAAATAAAACCAAACAAGATTTGTAATGAAGAAAAAATATGTAGACAAATAAGAATAAATGATGTAACCCCAACAGCACATATCTCGCGCATCACACTCAGCATAATCCCCGCCGTGCAAATCTTGCACTCTGAAATTTTAACGAATAGGATACAGTCCTGCATTTAAATGTGGCTGCAATTATTATTATTATTATTATTATTACTATGTTTATTATTATTATATTTTTTGAGTTTTACTCAAATTGTATGAAAGCGAGTAAAGAAGGCTCCCTTTAAAATCACCGAAGTTGCCAGTTAATGAAGCTCTTTTTTTTCTTTAATTTTTTTTTTTTTTTTTTTTTTTTACATCGTGTGTACTTTGTTGATTATAATGAGAAAACTTGTGTTTAAATGTGAGGACGTTATATTAATACGTCGTTTCTTTTCAGTTTAAATGATTTAGCTAATTCGTGGCCAAGTTTAATTTATTCGTTTGTTTTAGTTAGACCTAAATAATGGGAGAGAAATTATACAGTGCCTCACATTTTGCTAAAATAAAGGAAATAATTCATAAAACACGCAACAATGTTCTCTGTCAAAATAAAGGACAGGTAAGGAATAGCTTAACAAAAGTATGTGCGTGACAAAAATGTATGGTGTTTTATTAAAGGAATTTTTAAATATAAACTAAAAAATGTACTTGTGACAAATATTAAGTAATGTGAGAATATTTTGCAAATAAATCCATGTTTATAGCCTAGCCTACTGAAATAGGCTACCACTTTTAATGCTACGATGCATAGTAAACCACCATTTCTTTAGGATAATATAACATGATTCATATTATATAAATAATACTGTACACGTTAAATGTTTCAAATCTAAAATATAGTGTACTGTAAATAAAAGAACAGGCTCATAGGCTTGACATTTATCCTGCATGAATTTGTTCTAAGAAACGCACATAAATTCATCTGTACTAAATTTGCATCTGTAAATATGAAATATTTCAACTACAGTGTTTTTCTTCAATTTTCTGCCGACTGGCTCCGTAAAATGGTACACATCGGCTAGGCAAAGCTGACGGCTATTTGCGAAAATGTGTTTTGATGCGTTCGCTTGATAACTTGTGGTTAAAGCGCCACTAAGCGGTCAAAAGCTGCAAATGCACTTTGCAGACGCAGCGGCGGCGGTGCCTACGGCGGCAAAAAGCACACTTTGGTTGGCCACCTACTGTAGCTTTGGTGAGTCCTCCTGGCCAGTAGAAGCATGATCTGGCGTGTGCTAAAGAGCGCTGTATACCCTAGTGTGCCACATGAAGTCTTTAAAGCACTTCCGATCGCAATGCATATGAGGGATTATCATGCGATCATCTTTCATGAGTAGCCTATCATCTATGCTAATTGTGTGTCTGATCGGCCAGTAAGCTTGCACGGCCAACATGACCTTCTTCTTTCTGTCTGGCCATCCCTGCTCATGTAACTGCAGTATCAGGTCAAGCTCAGGATCTGACTGTGTAGCTTGTTGGATCATGTGTATGATGTTACCACAAAGCGATTCTCCATTCAGTGCGTAGATGACTTTCTCTTCACTCAGATCTAAATTCTCAGCTCTGTCAGATAGAATGTACGCTCTGGACAGCGTGTCTGCGATTAGCATTTGGTTGCCTTGAGTGAAGACGATGTGAATGTCATACCTTTGTAACTGGAGCAGCATCCCAGTCAGCAAATTTCCTTTGGCTCAGATCTGGCCCATATCAACAGCTAAAGTGTGGCCCAGATTAGTTCGTGTTTGCCGGCCCAAAACTGGTCCACATCTTTTTAGCCAGAACTGAACCAAAACAGTGCCATAACCCAACCCAGAGTGAGCCAAATAATAAAAACAGACGTGGCTGATATATGGACCTTATATGGTATTCTTATATGGTTGAGTTCTGTAAAGGGCTGACGGCCCTTATGTGGCCCACGTGTGGCTGATACACCAAAAGCCATTATTCAACCATATTTACACCACACCTATCTTTTTAATTTAAAATACCCATTTCACAGTAAATCTTAAACACAAAAATGGATTCACACTCATTTTTTTAAAATGTTTATAGTATTTTAATAACAGAATTACAATACAGAACATAACACAACAGAAGTGTGCTATTTTGTAAATGTCAGATGAGTGAATAAATGTGCAAAAATTGATACTTTTAGTAAGTCTCTCCAGTCTTTCTCACTCACAGTCTGTCAGGAAAAAGAAGAGAAAAAAGAACATTAGTATATCATAATTAGTATCATACATTAGATATTATTTGAAGACAAGCATATAAATGACTGTGAATCAGCACTGCACACATTCTTTTCTACCACCCAAGACATGAGTGCTGCTGTGAAGTCCCTTTTTAAATTTTAATTTTCTAAAAAAAAAAAAAGAAAAACAAGCTACTTTAATAACAGGCTATTTTTAGACATAATAATAATAATGTACATAATATTAATGAAAACATTAGGGGTGTAATGGTACCTCAGTTTTGAAGTCACAGTTTCAAACATTTTTGGTACTGCAGGGAGAGAAAACATACAATTGTTTTTTTTTTTTTTAATAAACGGTGGTTTACTGAACAAGTTGTGTCTCTGCCTTAAATAAACTCAATTATAATTACAATTTTCTTAAGGATAAAAAAATCTATCACAGCTAATCCTATACAATAGGGAGCCCTGTTAGAGCACATTACAAAAATATTAAAGGTTGCAGTTAACAACAGAGCCCAATCTATTAAATTCAAATATTTTAGATACAATGACCAACACTACCAAAAAAAAAAAAAAAAATGCATTTGCACGTTTACACATTTAGCAACAAGCTGTGGGCACTGAATGACTTGCCTGAGGTAAAGGTATTGCTGTTTTATTGCCATTTTTCCGCGGTTGCAAAACTGATTGCGATTAAGTGACATCAGCGTGTTTATTTCACGTTATAACCGGTTGTAACAAGTAGAAAGATAATTAAAAGGAAGGAATTATCGCGTTCATGCGCTCTCCGCGCTTCCGCATGCAGCTGTCTGTCACGCCACATCAAAGAGCGTCAAAACGGCATTTATGGATTGAATTTCCTGATAAAATAGACATAATTTTAAAGATGAGACTTTGTTTCTTATCGAAAAGAACAAAACACAAACCTTGCGATTACAGGATGTAATGTATAGCCTGGTAATAATGTATAGTGAGGATTTATTCACGGATATGAACTGAAACGGATTAAGTTCCGCACGTGCAGTGATTAAAATTACACTGTATTTGTTCGGTACAATTTTCTGTACGAATAAGTGTACCATTACACCCCTAGAAAACATTTAAAACACCAAAACTGCACTTACCTAAATAATATGTGTCTGCAGGGCAAAGACTGTTGTTGTAAATAGGGAGCTTTTTCATCATCTTTTTCTTTTTTAAACGGCGGTTGAAAGAGGAAGCAGAGTGGGAAATAACGGATACATTTTCAAAATTTCAGTGATCCACCAATAGGAATAAGGGAAGACACAAAGCAACCAATAGCATTGTTGAATGGGCTGAGATGTGGACTGCCACTAACCTGCCACACGTGACTATAGCAGTTTATATGCGTTTTTCCAAATAAAAGCCAAATGTTAAACATAAGTTAACACATTTTATGGTGTGCCATACCCAAGCCATATATTGCTCTCATTTGTGTGCTGTCATCTGGACCATATACTTCAAAACATATTGTCATCCAAAAGAAAATTACCTCCAATTCTAAAGCTATGGCAAAACACATGTGGGGAAAGTTTGGCCCATATGTGCTCAGCCATGCCAAACCTAGGCCAAATGTGACCGCTATCAGCCACATTTGGCCCAAACGTTCTTGCTATCTGGGATTCTTTGAAGTAGTGCTGGTGCTGCTCCAATGGATTTGGAGAATATTGACTCAAGCGGTTTATGATCTGACTGAACTCTGACGGGAACACCATAAACATACTGGTGAAATTTCCTCAAAGCAAACACTATGGCCAGCTGTTCTTCTTCTATCGGCAGCAGTAGTTCTTTCAGCAGCAGACAAGGCTCTTGATGCTATCGGTTGTTGTTTCTGCATCAGTGTGGCTCCCAGGCCATCTTTTGAGGCATCTGCCTCTATGGGCTCTTTTGGATCAAAATGTCTCAGGACGAGTGCCGTTGTTATGGCTGTTTTCAGCCATTCTAGAGCTGCCTGTTGTTCTGGATGCCATTGCCAGTCTATATTCTTTCCTTAGCAACAGCCTGAGTGGTGCAGTGAGGGTAGCTTCGTTAGGTATGTATTGTGACACATAGCTGTCATACCAAGCAGACGCTGAAGTGCTTTTCTGTCCGTGAGAGGGGGAAGCTGTAATATTGCTGATAACTTTGATTCATCAGGTTTCACTCCATCGGATGTAATGACGTGGCCTAGGTAAGTCACCTTGTTGACCATATATTGCAGCTTGTCTTTGTTCAACTTGACATTGAGACTCTGCTGTTCATCACCTTTTCTAGGATGGCATCATGCTCTGCTTTGGTGGCTGCAGCTATGATCATGTCACCTTCAATGTCTCCAAAACTCTCTGAGTTCAAGCACTGAAAGACTTCGCTCGCTGACTTGATGCCAAAAGGCATATGATGAAAGCGATACCTGCCCCATGGCATGTTGAAAGCGCACAAGTCTGCTGACTCCTCATCCAGTTTAATCTGCCAATAGCCGTCCTTCTCATCCAGGATGGTAAACAGCTTTTTGCCAGCTAACTTACACCGTATGTCCTCCAGGGTGGGTATGTTGTAGTGCTGACGGAGTATGGTCCAGTTTAAAGGGGTCATCGGATGCCCATTTTCCACAAGTTGATATGATTCTTTAATGAAAACTCTGTAACATAGTTTGGTTAAAATTTCTCAATAGTAGTGTAAAAAAATACCTTTTTAAACCTGTCAAAAACAGCTTTTGTCAGAGCAAGCCATTTTGTAGCATTTTCCTTAAAATGCAAATGAGCTCTGCTGACCCCGCACCTCTCTTCCAAGCCGCTCTCTGAGGAACTGTTAACTTTAGCGACACAATGGCAGACAGCTCACAGCTCACTCAGGGCGGGTCTAAGGTAAGACGGCCTTGTCAATCAACTATCGTGGGAGTGGCCTGCACAGAACTACGTCATTCTGACAGAAATCTCAGAACAGCCTGATTTGAGAAAGGGGATTTTAAAATAGGGATTAAAAAAAAAAAAAAAAAAAAACACTGGGTGGATTTTTATCATTATAGGATGAATGTGTACACACACTTCCAACACACATTTATGTTCAAACAACTTGTAAAGCGAATTTTGCATCCAATGACCCCTTTAAGTCTCTAGGGTCCAAGCAGACTCTGAGCATTCCGTTTTTTTTTTTCTGTGATGCACAGAGTGCTTACCCATGGAGTAGGCTTAGAAACTTATCACACCCCTATTCTCCAATTCTTCCAGCATCACACGGAGTCGGTCATGGACTGCATATTGAATCTTCCTGCAGCCATGTAAGACAGGGGGAACATTAGGATCAGTGTGGATGAGATGCAATCCTGGAAACTGGCCTAATCCTTAAAACACTGATGCATAGCGGCTGAGGAGCTCAGTTTTTGTGGTGGGCGGTGAAGGTATGAGTGTCTCCACTTTTCTAATGAGGTCCAACTGCATGCATGCCCGTCTCCCCAGCAGGGCTGTATCTGATGCTGTGGTCACAAAGAACACCATGTCAGTTGTTTTGTTTCTAGCCTGCACATGTAGTTTAACAACACCTTCTGGTTTGATGCGGGTGCCTCTATACGATGTAAGCATCGTGTTTGTCTTCTGGATGTTTACAGGAATCTGAAAGTGATCAATGATTTTCTTTGGAATGACATTCGCTTCAGCACCCATGTCAAGCTTGAAGGTAACAATCGTGCATGCCATACGCAGATTTGTGTGCCAGCCTGTCAGCACAGTTTGACTGAATCACTGTACCGATAAACAGTGTGTTTACTTATATCAATATTATATCAAGAGTGTTCATTTTAGCTTTTGATTTGCACACAATGGCAAAATGGTTCTTTTTGCATACTTCATTAAAGACAGGGCACTGTTTTTGGAGATGAATGCATCCACATCTGCCACAATTTTTATTTTTTTTTTTTTTGTATGTGTCCTCCTTTTGACTTTAGAGTTTGTTTATTTGCTGCAGGTTTGCTTGATCTGCATGCAGGCTGTGACCCCTTTTTTTGTAATGACGTGCACAAATTGTGCATCTGATGATGCTGCCATTGCTGTGACTTGTGCTTTTGTGACTTCTTTAGCTCTGCGTATATCAATAGCTTTTGAAAGTGTCAAATCGGGTATGGACAGCAGTCGTTCACGAAGCCCAGAGTCAGTTGTGTTGAATACTACACTGTAAAAAATGACCGTGATTTTAACGGTAAAAAACTGTGAAAAAGCTACGGTAAAAACCTGTTAAATGGTTAACGGTAAGTTCCCCTAATATATACGGTGAAAAACTGTAATAGACATTTCAGACAATTTTACGGTGAAATACCGCTTTTGGAAGTGAAAAAGAATGTAAAATTTACAGGGAAAAACCGTAAATTGACGTTCCCAGAATTCCCTGCATTGCATTTCAAATTTTGTTTGAATTTGATGTTTTTCCTTTGAAATAATTAGGTTTCTTCTTAGTTTTTTCTTATCAGTTATGTTAATTAGGGTTGTATGTTACATCTAATGTTGTTAAATTAATGTTTATTGCATATTTCAGTTTAATGAGTCTCACCATGATAGTGTTTAGTGTTTGTGTGAATGACACTGTGCACTTTCTATATATGTTATTATTTAAAATCTGCTTGTAATGGGCTTTGTTTCATCATGTGACTTTCTCATCACCACCTGCATTTGGTGATTATCAGTGTAATACAAATGTACAAAACAGATTTCAGTACTTCAATAGGTTGGTATATTAACATTATATCAGTTAATGAAATTACGGTATTTAACTGTAAATTTAAGTTAAAACCGTAAAACCTAAAACGTTGCTACCGTATATTTTATGGTAGAATTCCGGCAACCACAGCTGCCAGTTTTTTACCGTAAATTTTACGGAATTTTTTTTACAGTGTATCTTGTCTCGTATCATGAGATCTTCAGTTTCCCCGAATTCACATGTGCGTGCTTTGTTTCTTAACTCTGTGACAAATTTGTCTATGCCTGCTTGCTCAGAAAATGTGTGTGCCAAAACTGATACCGTTCAAAGACAGTATTCTTTCGCGGGGCACAGTATTTCCGAAAAGCTGCGAGGACCTCTGATAAGCGACAAGTTATAAATGTCTAGCGCCTCCTCGCCTATACAATGCAGCAGCACGGCGATCTGTCTCGACTCAGATTTGTCCACTAGCACTGAGGGAGTAAGGTACAAATTAAATCTTTGTTCCCACTTACGCCAATTTTCGCCCACATTCCCCGTCAGAGATAACAGCGGAGGCGGATGAAGTGTTTCCATTTTGTCCGTCGCGTTTAGCGTGCCGGGCTCGTTCTGATAATCTGGCGGAGTGGCTTTTTCACCGTTCACTCGCACAGCTGTGATCTTCAGTCACTACTAGAGGAGCACGGTTTTAATAAATGGGTACCTCTGTTTCTGACACCAAGTTGTATCTTTTGTTCAACTCGCTGTTAACAATAATACACGCACAACAGTGTTCGCACATAGACTTCTTTTTTACTTGTCGTATGAATTCAACTCACACAGGTACAGAGGAGAGGACACATGCTAAGTACATTTGCGGGAGTTACCACTACACAAACTGTGTGGGGTGTCCTGGGTTAAACCATTCACTGCATATACTACAACAGCAGCCTAATATTCCTTCTGCTGTCTGTGCCATTAAGGCTACTCAAATAACAAACAAAAAGGACAAAGTCAATCCGTGTACCATTCGTTTTTTGATTTAATATTGAAAGTAGAAAAATGAAAAAACGGCTCCTTTTTTGTTTTTTTCCAAAAACAAAAAACAAGAATTCAGCTTAAATTTTCGTTTTTCGTTCAGGGATAGAAAAATGAATAAACAGTTTGAATATTCGATTTCTACACGTGGGTGGGAATTAAACGCCCCTTTCTGCTGATTGGTCAGTCAAAGATCAAACCGCGCCATCATCAGTTCTTCAGCAATATCACGCAGCAGAATAATAGTCCTCCGCTGCTGCAGTTTAACGCATTTATTGCAACTACATTTAATCTTTTTTCATTAAACAGACTAACGAATAGATCGACACAGCTCGTACCAGGGCAGAGTCTAGACAGGGCTTTCTTATATGTAGACCAGCGGTTCTAAGTGATGGGGGTCTGCGAAATAATTTGGTATAGCCTTATTTCCAAACTGTAAAGTCGCTTTTTTTATGATGATACATAGGCTGTGATTTATTATATGATGCATTTAATGTCAAATAATCTAAATGAAGCCTTTTAAAAGACAGATATTAGATGTGGTTCATGTTTGTGGCATGCGCCAGAAAGATTCAAGGAGAGTGGCTAAAGCAGGGCATTCTGTTGTTCTCTTTATTTTTGAAAGGCATGACATTTTGTAATTATTTTGAATGTTAGCGTTACACAAATAAAAATATACATTTTACCATACGACTATAAATGACAGCGTATTTAGTTATTTCCCCTCGATGGGGAAAAATCCAAGTGAATATCAATCAGTACTCAATATTAAATTTAAACTGCATATTTAAACTGCTTTAAATATGACTGTTGCTTGTTTCCTGTGCACTTTAATACTGGTCTGCGCTTGACTGTATCGCGTCTGTCTGTTTTATTGAGTTTATTTAACCCATCGCAATTTATGTGTGAACTAGAGTGACTACTCACCTTAATGTTGTTCTAAAGGCTCATTAATTAATTAACACAAAAAATAAAAAATAAAATAAAAAAAAGTCCTGCTGGCACTTGCCAATTTAATGGCAGAGAATGGTGACTTTAGTTTTTTATTTTTTATTTTATTTTTTATTATTTTATTTATTTATTTATTTAAGCAGATGCATATCTGTCGTAAAATAATCCTATGCATCTCGTGGCGTATATTACAAGCATTCTGAAGGTATACTGTGGGTTTGGTGAGAAACAAACCGAAATGGCAAGTTATTATAGTTTATGAAAATCTTGCGTTGCAGTCCTGTGTGCGAGCGCATATCCTTTTGAGATATCAATTATAATCAATTTTAATAAAACACAAGACTACATTATAAAACTCTAACAGTAGACTATTTAATATCTGTTGTTCTCCGGTTGTCAGTCAGAATGACCGTTCTTGCGTGAACATTATAGGCCTATACCCAAGCCAATTTATTGTTCTTTCCTTTTTGTCTTTGTGTTAAAATATTTATTTTGAAACAAATTAATTAATTAAACAAACAGACTTACTGGGTGAGCAGGGTAGGCTATGACAGCTCATACCCTGCCATGCCCAGCTGATGCAAAGAATAGAATTTATATCTGCACAAAAGAAAGCCCTGTCTAGACTCTGCCCGATATGAGTTGTGTTGAGCTATTCGTTAGTCTGTTTGCTGAAAAAGATGAAATGTAGTTGCAATAAATGCGTTAGGAATCCGTACAACTGCAGCAGCTCAGGACTATTGTTCTGCAGCGTAATAGGCTACTGGATGACAGCGCGGTTTGATCTTTGGCTGACCAATCAGCAGAAAGGGGCGTTTAATTCACGCCCACGAGTAGAAATCGAATATTCAAACTGTTTATTAATTTTTCTACCCCTGAACAAAAAATGAAAATTTAAGCTGAATTCTTGTTTTTTGTTTTTTGGAAAAAAAAAAACCGAAAAAACAAAAAAGGAGCCGTTTTTTCATTTTTCTACTTTCAATATTAAATCAAAAAACGAATGAACGAATGATACACGGATTCAAGTCATTCCCTGCTCTTGACTTGTGTGTGTATATATATATATATATATATATATATATATATAAATATATATATATATATTGAATTCATACAGTAAAGCTATTATTTTAGATTAGATTGTTTTATTCCATTTCTGTAGTATTTCTTACTTGACTACCTGATAAAATTAAAGCACTATGTATTTCATTTGTATCTTTGTTCTGTTGTATTTATATTTGCTATTGCTTGTAATGTATTTATTTGTTTTTTTTATTTTATTGTTGTTTACTTGCTTTTGTTTTAACTATATATTAGGCTAGCAGTTTCTGCTGTGAATTTCCAATACTATCTAAAATTTTGGTGCTCTAACAACCAAGGATACAAGGTTGCATGGGTTAAAACATTGATAATAATAATGTAATAATAATAATAAGAACTTTAAACAATAACCAATAGTCATGGCCACCTAATTATCAAAATGTGGTGCTTGGTGATTATTCACGTAAATCCTCATCTGTTATGTCTTAAGTGAACAGTTGAGAATGAAAATACACGTGTATCAGTATATTGAATCTGTGCAGCTCTTAAAGAGCCAACAGGCAAATATTCCTGCTGCCGTCTGTGTGCTTGATATTAATCAAACAACAAAAGACATAACTGCTCTTGACCAAATGATTTTTGTCAAACAAGTTTAATTCTTACAGTGAAGACGGTGCTATTTTATTTAGCATTTGATTATTTAATTTCTCTAGTAGGCTGTTAGCTGAATACATTAGACTTGCATAAAAAAAAAATAAAAAAAAATAAAATAAATAAAAAAACTTTTTCATTTGTATCTGTTTTTCTATTGTATGTGTCCTTTGCTGTTTTGTTTTTATTGTATTACTGACTGTTTAATTATTTTTTAAGAATTTTTGAGGACTTTTTTTTTGTTTGTTTTTTTTTTTTTTTTTTTTTACTTGTATGAGCTAGCCTAATATTCTGTTGTGGTATCGAAACTAGTATTGAGAATTGTGAATTTTCGCTGGTATCTAAAATGCACGTTATAGAAACCTTATTTACAGAAAATATATATTTGATAATGTATTTACTATCCACAGAAGATGCAATACACCTCAATTTGTCAGCCAAAAAAATAAATAAATAAATAACATAGGCAAATAACGTAGGATTATCAGACTGGTATTCTGGTTTTGTTGTGTTTTCTGTCCCCATGTGCTCCCGTGACCCAGTTTCTCCTTAGTTTGATTGTGTTCATTTGGTTCAGGTGTGTCTCGTCATTTTCCCTTGTTTAGTCTTGTATTTAAAGTGTGGTCTGTCCCTTGATTCCTTTGTCATTAATGTAATTTCGTACCTCCAAGTTGTGTGACACGTGTGTCTCTTGCCTGCCCTGTGTTCCGTGCTTTGGTGTTCATTAAGGATTGTAAAGTTGAAGCTCCTTCGTCTCCGTGCTCCTTGTTCCAACACAGCAACAACGTGACAGAACACCGGACCAAAAAGATGACTTGGGCTAAGGACCAGCTATGGTGTCTGCGGCAGTGAGGACGGTCATTGGAGAGGTATGTGGAGGAATTCCTCGAGCTGTCTTACCGGGTGAGCTGGCATGATGCTGCACTCGGTGCCTGTTTTCAGATGGGTCTGGATGAGGAAACGATCCGTTGTGCTCTCCCTACATGTGATTTTCCCTTGGTAGAGTTGATTAATCTTATCCTTTATTTAAATGGTTCTACTTTTGAGGTTGAAGAAGTTAAGAAATGAGAACCATCCTCATCCAGCCCCCTCTGAAACACACCTTGCCTCTACAGCTCACCCCACGCCGGGAACCTCCACATTCCTAACCAATGGTTCCAACCACCCATTACCACCCATTTACCCCCGAGCTCATAGATGGACATAAAACAGTGCTCACCTGGGGGCCAAGGTGGCAGACCCCACATACCAGTCTGTCCAGTCAGCGCTCAAATTCGCATTCCTTTTCCTGTCTCCAGTTCCGAGCTCCTTCTCAGTCCTCAGCCCAGAAACAGCGGCCGCTCCACTGTCAAGCCCGCCGGCCCCTCCACTCTCAGGCCCACCGGCCGATTCACTCCCAAGCCCTATGATGACAGCAACTATCTCCTTCACCTCAGCCCAAAAGAGGAGAACGAGGAGGAAAAGACTGTGGGCTCTAGCCCCTGACCAGAGTTGAGGGATGGCTCTAGCCCCTGACCAGAGTCGAGAGAGGGCGTCTGTTCCTGAGTTCAGCCCAGAGAGGGCTTCTATTCCTGAGTCCAGCCCAGAGAAGGTTTCTGTTCCTGAGTTCAGCCCAGAGAGGGCTTCTGTTCCTGCGTCCGGCCTGGAGAGGGCTGTTGTTCCCACGTCCAGCCCAGAGAGAGCTGCGGTTACCGCATCTGGTCCAGGGAGGGCCTCAGATCCTGAGTCTAGCCCAGAGAGGGCTCCTCTTCCCACGTCAAGCCCAGAAAGGGCTGCTGTTCCCCCGTCTGGCCCAGGGAGGGCCTCAGATCCCGAGTCTGGCCCAGAGAGGGCTCCTGTTTCCACGTCAAGCCCAGAGAGGGCTGTTGTTCCCACATCTGGCCCAGGGAGGGCCTCAGATCCCGAAATTTAGCCCAGAGAGGGCTCCTGTTCCTGAGTATAGCCCAGTGAGGGCTCCTGTTCCCCCGTCAAGCCTAGAGAGATCCATTGTTCCCGCGTCTGGCCCAGGGAGGGCCTCAGATCCCGAGTCTGGCCTAGAGAGGGCTCCTGTTCCCGAGTTTGGCCCAGAGAGGGCTCCCGTTCCTGAGTAAAGCCCAGAGTGGGCTTCGGTTCTCGAGTGCAGCCCAAGGAGGGCTTCAGTTCCCAAGTGCAGCCCAGGGAAGGCTTCTATTCCTGCGTGCAGCCCGGAGTGGACTTCTGAGCCCAGCCCAGTGCCTGTGCCAGCCAGGGGACCCAGAGCCCTCCCCAAAAAAATTGGCCGGGCCGAGTGTCGAGGCCAAGGCCACAGAGTCCGTCCAGCCATGGCACCCTGAACTGCCCGCTCCGCCATGGCACCCTGAACTGCCCGCTCCGCCATAGTTCCCAGAACTGGTACCGCCCTGGAGGCAGCCCGTCCGGGGCAAGCCAAGCCTGAGAGACCTCCAGGGTGAATCAGGAATAGTTAAACATAGGTAGGTAAATCTCTGCTGTCTGTAGATTTATGATTTAATGATATGCATGCTACAAATTTAACATGAAACTTTTTTTTCTTTTTTCTTTGTTCTCTCTTTCTGATCAAATTGCTTGTTTAAGGGTTTAGAAACCAACAAACTGATTTTTTTTTGACAATTTTATTATAATTTACAATGCCTTTTACTTTATATGCTTTAAATGCACATATGCATTTTATTTAGACAGAAATGCAAATTCTTGATTTCTCATTGTTGTTCCACCTACAATGTCATGCCACTAAAATCAACCCACAATCCACTGCGCCACCCTTTGTTTACAGCTGTGAGAAGGAAACAAAAAAAGGAGAGGCAGACATATATTTAGTCTTCATTTCCACAGAAAAGTTATTGAGTGGGTTTTTATTTCCAAAAGGGGAAAAAAAAGTCAGGTGTGGGCTAGGGAGACAGATCATTGTAGAGGTTTCTAGGTTTGAAAAATCAGGCAGTGGCTGCTTTGAATGTAGTGCAACATTTACATATACATGCAAATTTGATAATAAACAAATTAAATTAAAATAATAAAGAAATGGGCTAAACAACAACTCTGTCAAAGTATGGAAAACTAAAAGACATAACCTACATATCAAATTATCATGTAATTCAATAATCCTGCATACATACATACATACATACATACATACATAAATCTAATTTTGTGTTTAATTATTGGACAATAGAAGAGAAAGAGGAAAAACAAGGTCAAACCATTGTAGTCAAGCTAGTTTTTGGAACATGGTAGCTGTTTTGTTTTTTTTTTTTTTTGTTTTTTTTCTTTTTGCTGGACCAAGGTGCTCTATTGCTTTAACTAGCTTGACAAAGATGACCTACCGAGTCAGCTTTAGCTCCACCAACATTTAGCCCAGTTGATCAACCATCAGGACCAGCTTAAAATGCTATTCACCTAAAGCAGTGGTTCCCAACCACGTTCCTGGAGGCCCCCCAACACTGCACATTTTGCATCTCTCCTTTGTCTGACACACCCATTTCAGTTCTTGGAGTCTCTACTAGCTGATGATCTGAATCAGGTGTGTTTGATTAAGGAGACATGGAAAACATGCAGTGTTGGGGGGCCTCCAGGAACGTGGTTGGGAACCACTGACCTAAAGTAACCAGTCCAGACAAGATAGAAAGCATGTGAAACTAGCTACAGACCTAACAGTTCTGATTAAACACACACGCACACAAACACACACACACAAATGATATACACTATTGCTGCTCATCTTAAGTGACTGATTTGGAACTCTTCATAAGCAGTGTGGACGGCACAAAATAGCACTATGCACTACACTATACTATACAGAGTAAAAAGATCCATTTTAAAAATTAAAGGGGTTATGAAATGCAGTTTCAGATTTTTATCATGAGGATAGTTTATAAAGTTTGAAAAGATTTTTGCACTAAAGGTCCAATATTTGTAACTTCATTGCACCGTATCCAAGCCCTTCTTTACAGCATGTTGTGTTTTGATAATGATTTGATCTGTTTCAGCATAGTAATTGCTTTTGCTTGCTTAATTGATTAATTTTCATTATATAGTTGCATCAAAAGACGCTGCAGCTTATAGGTTTTTTTTTTTCCAACTGCTTATGCACATTTTCAAAACTTTGCCTCTTTTTTTTTCCAAGAATTGCACACACAAAATGCAAAATGCCTCACATCTCTTGAAAAATGAAGCACTGCATTCAGAATATCACAGCCACATCTCAAAAGCAAACATTTGTCTTGTGTTGCAAACACCTTTGCCATAATATTATATTTTTGGATATGTCATATGCACACAGTTATTCAAAACCTAAAGCTCTTCTTTTATGACCAAGATTGAAAGTAATTGACAAAGAGATGCTGAAAAATTCACGGTAAACATGAAAGCAAGATTGAAACCAAACTTTTTTTTTTTCTTTTTTTGTTTTTTTTACTTTACAGTTTTTTTCAAAATGCTTAACACAGTTTTGAAACTATGGCTCCATTTCTCAAAACTCTACACACAAAACAACAAAACACACACACACAACATACAAAATGTCACACACATCTTGCAAAAGCAAACACTTCTTTGAAAACTGCTTTAACTTTTCTAAAAAATGGTATTTTTTTTGCACAGCAACTCTACACACAAACATAAAATAATTAGCCACATACATGCCAAACTACACACAGATGTGAAAAATGTGAAACACTACTCTTGTGTGTCTTTTGCTTGTTAAGAGTGCAGTGAAGAACATGAGTTTGTCATAGCACTCGCACATACTGTACATGCATATGCACATATATACTGTATATACAGTATCTGTGACTGATTAATTTTACACAGTTACACAACTGAACTGAATCGATACTCAACTGACTTGAGCTGTAGAATGACACTATTGACTCGTTAGAGCTGCTTTACAGCAGAATGTGAATTTGATACTATTTTGAAGCAGCTGTGAAACAATCTATATTGTCTAAAGCACTTTAGAAATTAAGTTTACTTTCTGACTTGGCTTGTATGCATGTTCAGTATAGATAGATAGATAGATAGATAGATAGATAGATAATGAATATGCATACAACACAGATGCATATTCAGTGTGTGTGTGTGTGTGTGTGTACACTGTATATGCATATAAGCCAGAAAGTCAGCTTTATTTATAAAGCACTTTGTACAATATGCATACAATGTAAACAGAAATGCAAGGGGGTAAAAATAATTTCTAAATAGTTATAAAAAAAAGAAAATAATTATAAAAAAAGAGAGTTTTGATTACTAAGTAAACGAATGATGTGTAAGTGTTTTCACACATGATCACTGTGTGTAGGTCATCAGTAAATGAGTATGGAATTAAAATGGCAGTATTTCCCAAATTAAACAAAAGAGAGTTTTGCAAAAGGTTTGTTTTACAATATCAAATTGAGTTTAAAGTTGGATGGATGACAGCCTTTCTCTGGCGGCTTTGGACGCGGAGGAGTTATCGGGCTCGGTGTCTGACCCCGCCCTCTCGCCGCCGTCCTCTTCACGCAGTGCCAGACACAGAACGGACGAGGAGCTCGTCCATGTGATGACTAAGACTGTCAGTGAGCTCGGGCTCGAGTGGTCTCGCCTGAGGAGCCCGTCTCGCAGCAGGCTGGACGAGTGGTTTCTCCCGGGGCGCCAGCAAGCCCCCCGCCTACGCTCGTCCCCCTTCTTCCCCGAAGTCCACGACGAGCTCACTATATCGTGGGGCGCCCCCTACTCGTCTCACATCCATCCTTCTGCTTCCTCCGCCCTCACCTCCTTTGACGGCGCTGAAGAGAAGGGATACGAGCACCTGCCCCCTCTGGATGAGTCTGTGGCCGCGCATCTCTGCCCGCCCACGGCTATCGGATGGAAAGCGAGGGCGAGCCATCCATCCAAGCTGTGCAGAGCCACGTCTGCACTCGCTGGACGCACCTACTCGGCGGCTGGACAAGCGGCTTCAGTGCTGCACTCTATGGCTGTGCTCAAGGTCTTCTAGGCCAAGATGCTCACCAGTGAGGAGGCAGGTCTCGATGCAGCTTCACTCAAGGAGTGAAGCGCGATGGACCTGGCCCTGCATGCCACCAAAGCCACTGCCCAGGCCATCGGGCGGCCGATGTCCAGCCTGGTAGTGTTGGAACGCCACCTTTGGCTCACGTTGATGGAAATGAAAGAGGCGGATAAAGTTCCCTTCCTCGATGCTCCGGTCTCGTCGAACAGCCAGTTCGGGCCAGCTGTGGAGGGCTTTGCGGAGCATTTTACGGAGGCTCAGATGTCATCTCAAGTGATGCAACACTTCCTCCCAAAACGCGCCAGCTATTCTGCTGCTTCTAGTCGCCCCAAGCCTGCGCCGACTCAGCAGCCCGCCAAGCCAACGCCGGCCACTCCCAAGCCCCGACATAAGGATCGGCAGGATAGAGGGCGTTCCCGCCTCTGAAGTCCTCCTGATCAGCCAGGCAGAAAGAGTAGGGGTCCGAGTCTCGCTACCGCTGGACCACCCTATAAGCAGCCTCTAATGTGCCTCTTGTCACCCCGCTCAGTGCTGGGTGCAGAGGGAAGTGTGTTATTGGTTCCCCACGGGCCCGGGCGTCCAACCGCGGTGATAGCGGACAAAATGAAGCACATACATTTTCGAAAAGAAAGCAAATATCCTCTTCTGCCTACCATAAGTGTCCTGCCCTTATGCAGCCAGTCTTTAGAGCCTATTCAGCCTCTTGCCACACGGGCTGAGGCCTCGCAGGCCATCCCCAGTGTGTCAGAGTGGGTAATGGCTACGATAAGATGAGGTTATTCACTCCAATTCGCTCGAAGACCACCACGCTTCCACGGTGTGGTCACCACCACAGTGCGCAGCGAGGACGCTCAGGTCCTGTGCGCAGAGGTGATGAATCTGCTGGTAATGGGAGCCATAGAAGTCGTTCCTCCAGCCCAGAGCGAGTCAGGCTTCTACAGCCGTTACTTCCTCGTCCCCAGAAAAGACGGTGCCTGCGACCTATTCTAGATCTCAGACTCCTGAATCATGCCCTGGTAAAAGGTCGTTCAGGATGATCACATTGAAGAAGATCCTCTCGCAAATATGCCCAGGGGACTGGTTCATGTCTCTGGATCTGAAAGACACATACTTTCACATCCAGGTAGCCCCCCATCACAGACGATTATTGAGATTCGCATTCAAGGGGGTGGCATATCAATACAAGGTCCTCCCGTTTCGGTTGTCCCTGGCTCCCCGCACTTTTACGTGATGCATGGATGCGGCTCTCTCCCCTCGGTGACAGATGGGAATCCGCATTATCAACTACCTCGACAGCTGGCTCGTTCTGGCCCAGTCAGAGGCAGTTTCAACATCGCACAAGACCCTCCTCCTCAGCCACTTAGATGGGCTCAGGGTCAACTTTGCCAAGAGCATACTGTCACCCAGCCAGCGAGTGTCATTCCTGGGGACAGTTATCGACTCAGTGCAGATGACAGCAGCTGTCTCAGTGGAACGAGCCATGACGATTCAGCGCCGCGTGGCCTCCTTCAAGGAAGGGACCGCCCACCCGCTCAAGGCTTTCCAGAAAATGCTGGGCCTTATGGCAGCAGCTTCACCAGTACTTCAGTTGGGCATGCTTCACATGTGACCCATCCAGTTCTGGCTGAAGCAGAGGGTTCCATCCATGGCTTGGCGTCACGGTCACCATCGCATAACGGTGACTCGGGCCTGTGTATCACTCCTGGCCTGTTGGAGGGACCCCCTCTGGCTAAAGCGGGGTGTGATCTTAGACACGGTGCACAGAAGGAAGGTTGTCATGACAGACGCTTCCAACAAGGGTTGGGAAGCGCTGTGCGAAGGCAAACCGACCTTCGGTCTTTGGTCCGAAGAAGAGTTGGGTCAGCACATCAACTGCCTAGAGATGCTAGCAGTGTGCCGTGCCTGTCAATTCTTCCTGCCGGACATAAGGGGACACCATGTGCTAATACGCTTAGACACGAGGTCCATGGTGTCATACATAAATCACCAGGGCGGCCTCGTCTCGAAGCGCCTCTGCAAGCTGGCGAATGACCTTCTTGTTGGGGCTCAGACCAATCTGCGCTCACTGAAGGCGACGCATGTGCCGGGCAAAATGAACCAAGGAGCGAACATGTTGTTGAGGAACAACGTCTCGCTCTATGCATTCCCTCCAATTGCTCTGCTACCGCAGGTACTCAGACGAGTCAGGGAACAACGGCACAGGCTTCTTCTAATAGCCCCCCTCTGGAGGAACCAGCCGTGGGTGTCGGAGTTATTCCAGCTGCTCGAAGCAGCCCCGTGGCCCATTCCCTTGAGACAGGACCTCCTCTCTCAAGTGAACGGCACGCTGTGGCATCCATGCCCCGAGTTATGGGCCCTGCATGTGTGGCCGCTCAACGGGAGCCTTTCGACCTCCCAGAGTGTGTCTTGAACACTATGACAGAAGTTAGAGCCCCGTCTACCATGCGCCTCTATGCTCTGAAATGGTCTATTTTCTCGGCTTGGTGCCAAGACCCCGACTTAGATCCGGTTACCTCTGATGTATCAGTGGATCTTTCGTTTCTGCAGGAGAGGCTGGATAATCAGCGTTCCTCATCCACCATGAAGTTTACACGGCAGCCATAGCGGCTTTCCATGCCCCTATTGCTGGCTGATCAGTGGGCAGGAATAGTGCGGTGGTCCAGTTTATACGAGGCGCCAGGAGAATTACCCCCGCGTCCTCGTACAGTTCCACCTTGGGACTTACCAACCGTACTAAAGGCCTTGGAAGGCTCCCCGTTTGAACCATTGCAATCCACGAGCCTCAGATCACTCTCGTTTAAAACTGCCCTGCTGTTAGCGCTGGCGTCGGTTAAGTGAGTAGGGGACCTACAGGCCCTTTCCATCAACCCTGTTTGCCTGGAATTCGGCCCTAATGACTCCAAGGTCGTCCTGAAACCAAGGCTGGGGGGTACCTAAGGTGTTCTCCACTCCATTCAGAGCCCAGGTCATAGCGCTTTCTGCACTTTCCCCTTTGACGGATGACCAGGAATTGTCCCTGCTCTACCCCGTCAGGGCCCTGAGGGTATACATCAAGTGTTCTGCCTCATACAGGAGATCAGAACAGCTTTTTGTCAGCTTCGGTAACCGCGCTAAGGGTCACCCTCTTACGAAGCAAAGAATTTCCAGGTGGTTAGTGGAGGCTATCACCCTGGCATACTCCTCCTTGGGCTTGCAATGCCCCATTGGAGTCAGAGCCCATTCCAGAGGCATTGCCTCGTCCTGGGCATGGTCCAGCAGGGTGTCCATTTCAGAAATTTGTGAGGCGGCCGGATGGTCCTCGTCGTCCACATTTGTAAGGTTTTACAACCTGGACGTCCCTGCCTTGCAGGTCAAAGTCCTTTCTGCTTAGTTCGCCGCCTCCGGCTAGTTAAGCAGTCTTATGGGTTCACTTGACCAACATTGTTCAAGTCCCTCCTTCACTTGGGCGGTCCATATTATATGGACACTAGGTATACTTACAGGATGACACCCAGGCCACGGATGACCCTGAGGGCTCAGGCTGTGCTTGGTGTATTCTATTGACTTCCCTGGGTCTTCTCCCATGTGAGTCTTGGTTTTGAGTCGTTCCACATCATAGCACGGCGTGATTGTACTGGTTCCCATACAAGCGTCTTACGATGCAGTACGAGTGATATGGGAACGAGTACTGCATTCCTGGCCTTGCTATGAGGTGCACGCTTCAGTCGCTTCATTCGAAGAAATCTGAGATGCGGCGGCTGCTTATATAGCCAGAGACCCTGCCCATTTCAGCGGGCTATGGCGGGCTGCATAGCCATAGGCTCGCTCAGCGCCGCCGCCGAGCCATTGGTTCGATTTTATAGCACTGCACGAACCAATGGACGTGCAGTTTCACCGCGTGATTGAAAAGGCTTCAGTTGAAGAGGAAAAAAGAGTTTTTCTCATACAAGCATCTTACGACGCAGTACTTGTTCCCATATCTATGGGAACCGAGGTTACGAAAGTAACCGAGTACGTTTTATTAAATTGAAAACTGAGTCAAAGGCCGAGAATCAGTGTATGGTTTTGCACATTTTGTGTGTGGTTCTGGTGTTTGAGTGTCAGGTTTCAGAAATTGTTTGACAAGTATAGATTTTGTGTCAGCAGTTGAAAAAAAAAAAAAAAAACAAAAAAAAAAAACTGTAAACAGATTGAAGAAATAATTTTGTTTTTCATTCATTTTCCCATTGTTAAACATTTATTTTGGTTGCACCTTTCATGCTTATTGGTAACATTTTGTCATTTTCTGGCCTGATGTATAGTAAGATGTAGTAGCATATGAACTGTTGAGTAGATGACCTGACACTCAGTATAATTAAAGGTCGCTTTATGTTGTTCAGACATAAATATGTTCAGACAATGTTCAGACAAATATAATATATTGTGCAGAAACAGAAACACCCCCCCAAAAGATATTCTGAAAAAAAAAAAAAAACGGCAGCTTGTTTAGAATGATTCACAAAACAGTCTGTTGTGAAATGTGCCTAAAATATGGTCTAGGTAGGCAGCCTCACAAGGTCTTGGAGCAGAGTTTATGCTGTCTGATTAAAGTCCAGACTTAAAGGGAGGCAGATCCTGGCCACAGTGCTCTAGTGGACCAGGGCCAGAACTTCTAAAACGCAGCTGCTCTTTTAAACAAAACTCTCTCTACCCCTCCACAAAAGAAATAAAAAAATAAAAGAAAGTGAAAGAAAGAGTGTTAGAAAAGGACAGTTGTCTCTGCAACAATTCCAACTGTATCTTTTCACATCACCCTTTTCTGGAGGAAAAAGTGATTAAGCAAGTGCAAGAATGAAAAATTCAGTCACATAAACACACGAACATGCTTGATAATGGACTTGTACTGCTAGACATAAAGTATACATATATGGAAACTGGGGACCTGTGTGTGTTTTCTAGTGGTAAAATGACATATATCCATTGAGAAATGCAGTGTGTGAATAGATTGAACATGAAATGTGATATATTAAATATGCTATTTAAGATTTTTTTTTAGTAATTTTATATATATATATATATATATATATATATACATATATATATATATATATATATATATATATATATATATATATACATACATATATATATATATATATATATATACAGTATCTTACAAAATTACAAAAGTGAGTACACCCCTCACATTTTGGCAATCATTTTAGTATATCTTGTCAAGGGACAATACTATAAAAATTAAACTTGGATATATTTTAGAGTAGTCAATGTGCAACTTGTATAGCAGTAAAGATTTACTGTCCTCTGAAAATAACTCAACATACAGCCATTATTATCAAAAAAGCTGGCAACAAAAGTGAGTACACCGTACGTGAAAACAGCTATATGTCGTTTAACCATGCAAAGCCACATGTCCTATTCATCATGTTCATGTTTTTGTCTGCTTGACAGGACCATACAAATTTGTGTATCTTGTATTAGAGTAGTTAAAATTTGGTGCTTTGAGTATAATTCTTTCATACTGACCACTGGATGGTCAACATGGCACCTCTCTGAGGATTTGAGAATTAGAATTGTTGCTCTCCACAAAGATGGCCTAGGCTATACGAAGTTCGGTAACACCCTGGAACTGAGTTACAGTACAGTGGCCAGTGTCATACAGAGGTTTTCCAAGATGGGTTCCACTCAGAACAGGCCTCGCAAGGGTCAGTCAAAGAAGTTGAGTCCTTGTGCTGTGTGTCAGGTGCAGAAGCTGGTTTCAAAAAACAGACTCATGTGTGCTGCCAGAATTGCTTTAGAGGTTGCAGAAGTGGAAGGAAGCTCAGACCATACGCCACACACTGCAACAAGTCAGTTTGCATGGCCGTCGTCCCCGAAGGAAGCCTCTTCTGAAGCTGGCTCACAAAAAAAGCCTGCAAACAGTTTGCTGAAGACAACCTGTCTAAGAGCATAAATTATGAGAACCATGTCCTGTGGTCTGATGAGTCGAAGGTAAAATTGTTTGGCTCAGATGGTGTCCAGCATGTGTGGTGACGCCCTGGTGAGGAGTACCAAGAAAATTGTTTCTTGCCTAGAGTCAAGCATGGTGGTGGTAGCCTCATGGTCTGGGGCTGCATGAGTGCTGCTAGTACTGGGGAGCTGCGGTTGATTGAGGGAAACATGGATTCCAACGTGTACTGTGACATTCTGAAGCAGAAGATGATGCCTTCCCTTCAGAAACTGGGCCAAACGGCAATTTTCCAACCTAATAATGACCCCAAACACACCACCAAGATGACAACTGCCTTGCTGATGAAGCTGAAGGTGACCAAGTATGTCTCCAGACCTGAACCCTATTGAGCAAATGTGGGGCATCCTCAAGCGGAAGGTGAACAAGAATGTTCACTTAGAGTGTACTCATTTTTGTTGCCAGTTATTTGGACAATATTGGCTATATGTTGAGTTATATTTGGAGGACAGAAAATGTGTACTTCTATACAAGCTGCACATTGACTACTCTAAAATTGTCACAACACAGGCGAGGAGACACAGAAGTAAGTGGTCAAACAAGGGTATTTTATTTACAGAGACTGAGGAGGGAACCAGAAGGTGGCGAGAGGTGAGTGAAGCACAACGTGACAAGGTCCAGATAGCTTAGCTTGCAGTGACTGACTGTGATCTCTTGCAGGAATCCGGGGAGCGGTTGAGAAACTGGAACGTCTGAAGTAAGGAAACACACAGGTAAGTACAAAGGGGTCTGGCTTGGTTCTGGTATGTGAACTGTAGACCAGATGAGGAGGGAGTGTGGAGAGCGTGCAGATATAGTGGAGCTTAATTAACTGCAGCAGGTGCAGGGAATCAGAATTCATGTGATTGTGATCTTGTGTGCGCTGGGGCTGATGACTGTGAATGAAACCAGGTGTGAGCCGGGGAGGATTCTGGGGAATGGAGTCCAGAGCTGGTGACTGGTGACAGGGGACTCGTGACAAAAATACAGGTGCATCTCAATAAATTAGAATGTCGTGGAAAAGTTTATTTATTTCAGTAATTCAACTCAAATTGTGAAACTAGTGTATTAAATAAATTCAATGCACACAGACTGAAGTAGTTTGAGTCTTTGGTTCTTTTAATTGTGATGATTTTGGCTCACATTTAACAAAAACCCACCAATTCACTATCTCAACAAATTAGAATATGGTGACATGCCAATCAGCTAATCAACTCAAAACACCTGCAAGGGTTTCCTGAGCCTTCAAAATGGTCTCTCAGTTTGATTCACTAGGCTACATAATCATGGGGAAGACTGCTGATCTGACAGTTGTCCAGAAGACAATCATTGACACCCTTCACAAGGAGGGTAAACCACAAACGTTAATTGCCAAAGAAGCTGGCTGTTCACAGAGTGCTGTATCCAAGCATGTTAACAGAAAGTTGGGTGGAAGGAAAAAGTGTGGAAGAAAAAGATGCACAACCAACCGAGAGAACCACAGCCTTATGAGGATTGTCAAGCAAAATCGATTCAAGAATTTGGGTGAACTTCACAAGGAATGGACTGAGGCTAGGGTCAAGGCATCAAGAGCCACCACACACAGACGTGTCAAGGAATTTGGCTACAGTTGTCGTATTCCTCTTGTGCGTCTTACCTGGGGCTAAGGAGAAGAAGAACTGGACTGTTGCCCAGTGGGTCCAAAGTCCTCTTTTCAAATGAGAGCAAGTTTTGTATTTCATTTGGAAACCAAGGTCCTAGAGTCTAGAGGAAGGATGGAGAAGCTCATAGCCCAAGTTGCTTGAAGTCCACTGTTAAGTTTCCACAGTCTGTGATGTTTTGGGGTGCAATGTCATCTGCTGGTGTTGGTCCATTGTGTTTTTTGAGTCACTGCACCCGTTTACCAAAAAATTTTGGAGCACTTCATGCTTCCTTCTGCTGACCAACTTTTTAAAGATGCTGATTTCATTTTCCAGCAGGATTTGGCACCTGCCCACACTGCCAAAAGCACCAAAAGTTGGTTAAATGACCATGGTGTTGGTGTGCTTGACTGGCCAGCAAACTCACCAGGCCTGAACCCCATAGAGAATCTATGGGGTATTGTCAAGAGGAAAATGAGAAACAAGAGACCAAAAAATGCAGATGAGCTGAAGGCCACTGTCAAAGAAACCTGGGCTTCCATACCACCTCAGCAGTGCTACAAACTGATCACCTCCATGCCACGCCGAACTGAGGCAGTAATTAAAGCAAAAGGAGCCCCTACCAAGTATTGAAGTATTGAGTACATATACAGTAAATGAACATACTTTCCAGAAGGCCAACAATTCACTAAAAATGTTTTTTTTTTTTTTTTTTTTTTTATTGGTCTTATGAAGTTTTCTAATTTGTTGAGATAGTGAATTGGTGGGTTTTTGTTCAATGTGAGCCAAAATCATCACAATTAAAAGAACCAAAGACTTAAACTACTTCAGTCTGTGTGCATTGAATTTATTTAATACACGAGTTTCACAATTTGAGTTGAATTACTGAAATAAATGAACTTTTCCACGACATTCTGATTTATTGAGATGCACCTGTATATCCAAGTTTCATTTGTGTAGTATTGTCCCTTGAGAAGATATGCTAAATTTTTTGCTGAAATGTGAGGGGTGTACTCACTTTTATGAGATACTGTGTGTATATATATATATATATATATATATATATATATATATATATTAGTGCTGTCAATCGATTAAAAAATTTAATCGCGTTAATCACAGTCATGGACTGTGATTAATCATGATTAATCGCAATTTTAAATTAGGATTTACCTGTAAATGTGTTGAAATGAAATGCATGACAAACTAGTTTAAGGAAACAGAACCTTTCACACCTCTGCCAGGTATGAGACATAATCCTTATTATTCTTTTATCATTATTCTTTTGTTTTTATTCAGCCATTATCAGTCTTTAAACTGGCAATAAAACGTTTACCAAGCCACATCGCTTCAATCCCAGTATACACTTACCCAACTGTTATCAAAAGTATTTCTAAATAAATACAACAAAACATTTTCTTGCGACCTTACGTGAAGTATTATGACAAAATAAACGCATTAAGAAGAAGAATTGGATCTGTTCTGCAGCTGCATTAGAGCTAATATTAGCATCATGCTACATAAGACAATTTATGAGATTAATAGTACACTTTTACTCAGAACTCACTTTAAACCACCATCGAGTGTTTGTAATAACTTCCTTTTGCGATCACATGTGGAATTTGGTCGTTTACTGTTGTTAAAATATGCTCTTTATAGCCTTTTATATCGCTGCACAAATTAGCATTTCAGATGTACACATTAACTCAAGAAAATCACATACAAACCATATCCTATCGTAATCGTGTGTTTATTATCTTATATAATCTATAGTGGCTGTTGTCATGTTTATTTCTCCTGTGTAAAAGCCTTCACATGTGTGCTCTGCTGAAACTCACGTTGTTTGTGATGTTACAGCCGCCTCTCCGTTCTTAAGTTGCCAGGTATACATTCCAACTATAATACACATTAGGAAAAGGATCTATTTTAATTTTTATTTGTCTATATACACCTTGGGCGGCCGTGGTACATTATAAAAGTAGCCCAAAAAACCGCAACCCGCGGCTCTGTAATATTTCCCGCGACTGTATTTTCAAAATAGCCCACTTGTGCCGTTACCCTGGCAACACTGGTTCGCTGTGCCCTTATCACACACTATAGATAACCTTCCGCGCTGCGATGACGGGAAGAAGTTGGGGTCAAACCTTATCAAACGATTAATTTGCGTTAAAAAAAAATATTAACGCGTTAAAATTTTTTGATTAATCGCATGCGTTAACGCGTTAACGTTGACACCCCTAATATATATATATATATATATATATATATATATATATATATATAAACAGGCTCCTATATTTATGTTTAGTTATTTCACTTTAATAGCGATGAAAATAACCTATTCATTGCCACTACAGTGAAATTACTGAACCTATACATGAGAGCCTATGAAAAAGGCTCATTTTAGAACAAAATTTCAGATGGCACTTAGAGGCTTTTGCATCTGAACTCTTCATATATATATATATATATATATATATATATATATATATATATACATACATTTACATTTTGGTTCATACAGACACATTTACTGTGTCATGTTGTGTAACCCGTTGTACTCATATTAAAAGAATTTAATATTACATTAAATAATAAGTCAACCTTGCAGCTGCTCACAACACTACGATTGTAGGTTTACTAGGTTCCAAGAACATTCAACTGATGGCTGGATAGCTCTGCCCCCTCCAAAGTAAACCGTCATATAGGTAAGTATACATATCTTTTTACGTAAACCAGCCTACCACACATTAGGGTGACCAGACGTGCCATTTTCCGGGGACAGGTTCTGGCCAGGATTCCTATATTGCCTAAAATATCCAGGTTTTGGCTTTATTTGCATATATCCATACTTAGTAAAGGTAATTATGTAAAAGTAGTTTGACCAAAAACATGCAGGCATTGTATATAATTGACAATTCGTGGCACGAGAGAAGGTGGGATCTGCAGAGAACGGTCAAAGTGATACGCGTACATATTAGGTTTGTTTCTTCTTGAAACAGCGCTTCGCAGATCGTTGAATGACATCAAAGTACCGTGAGAGTGATTCGAAAGCATAAGGAGCTGTCTGCTTTGATCTCTATAGCTCTCAAGGTACTTAGATGTCATACAACAATCAATCTGTGTAGCGCAAACAGCCAAACCTGGTTATTTTAGGCAATTTTCAAATCCTGGCCAGGACGTGTCCCCAGAAAATGGCACGTCTGGCGTGTAAAACCCAAAAACTTATAGCACCTGGTATTGCCAGGTGGTCTCCCATCCAAGTACTAACCAGGCCAGACACTGCATATGACATTTGCGCATAGAACCTACCAAACTGGAATATTGCTGAGCTCAACACAAACAACACCAGAAATGATAAGTACAAACACATTTATATTTGAAATCTTAGTAATGACTTTTTACTGCTAGCTATTCTTTTGTATCTACATAACCATATTTTGGGGGAAAAAATTGTACCCAGAAGAAAGCCAAAACTAGCAAAATCTCTCAAAAACCACCTTTTGGAGAATCCTTTTTTTTTTTTTTTTTGTATAAATGGTATAAAAATAAAGCTGCTTTTCTTTTTTGTTTGTTCTGTTGCAGTATTTATAGCTGTATATAAAAAACAATAGATAGAAGTCTATGCAATCTCCCTATTTAGATAACTAAATAAACTTGATAAAACATGGAAACCCAGTGTGTGTGTGTGTGTGTGTGTGTGCGCGCGCACATTTTTGTGACATATGAGGACATAAATTTGTATAATGACATGGGTATGACATAGGTATTACAAGGAGAAGGTGACTTATGAGGACATTGCCCCATGTGCCCATTTTTCAAAACGCTTATAAATCATTAAATCATACAGAGTGAAGTTTTTTTTTTTTTTTTTTGAGAAAGTAAAATTGCACAAAGTTTCCTGTAAGGGGTAGGTTTAGGTGTAGTGTTGGTGTAGTGCGATAGAAAATACGGTTTGTACAGTATAAAAACCATTATGCCTATGGGATGTCCCCACTTTTCACAAAAACAAACGTGTGTGTGTGTGTGTGTGACATATGCCCTGCATTTCAATAAACAGTGTCATCTGTCCATCTCTTTATCACTGAGGTCTCCTGCCCCCGACAAAGCTTTTACAACTTACACTTGCTCCTCCCACCCACCTTTTGCTGTCCCAGCCATTTGTCAATATTCTCATTCTGTTACCTCACTCTTCCATCTGAGCACACATTCCCTTAAAATACTCCCCCATAACCCCCTAGACCAATACTGGATCAATAAAGCTGCACTACTCATTCCACTCTGTCTCATTACACACAAACACACGCTTCTATTCAAAGCTAAATCAATATCTGCTTATCAATGTCCTTATATGTTTTCTTTTTTGTTGTTGTTGTTGTTGTCTCCAGAACAGCCTGATGTCAGTAACCCTGCTCCCTATTCCCTGTCTGCCAAATATTTGCCCTGTCTGGCAAAGTGTCCTGGATCTGGATGATTAGCAGTTTTGTTTAAAAATTTGCCTGGAGAGGGACAGTCACTTAAATAACATTACAACCTCTCTGATAAAGGATTATTGCCAAGTTTGATTCCTATTTGTCCCTTTAGTTTTAATACTTCCTAAAACAAGTTTTTCATACATATTTATACATAGTATAAAATAATAAAGAAATCCATTATAGTCATATTTACAGCAAGTTTAAGTATTATGGTATATTTAAATATTAAACATAATGCATTTTTTTCTGTAAATAAGTTTTAACAGAGAGCAAAGATGTGGGGATAACTGTTTCAGACCTCACAACTGTAAATAAATAAATAAATAAAAAAACTTGTGTCACAAATCACAGGAAGTTGTAAACATGACAAATGTAAAGCTAAATGCACATATTGCAACCCATTAAACAAAATATAGTTCAAATTTGTGTGCAAACAACATCTTAAATATTACCAGTTTTACTTTTTGTTCATCAAGAATATAATGGATTGTGTACAGTATATTTCCAGAATAGAGGCAGACATAAATGTGCTACTGCTGTAATCTTTATTACATTAATTTTTACATTTATATTAATTTTTACTTTATTACATTTATTACATTAACAAGAAGATTAAATTACTGTTTTTTAGAAAGGCTGTGTCACTACAACAGTACCCTAAATTAGTGGCTAAATAGCTAATGGAATCTTCATTAATCGGTATCTTCCACACCCTAGGTGAAATTACCCAAAAACCTTATGGCATGTCAAATCTATATCAGCATTTAAGAAGAGACATTAACTGTAGACGAAGACTAAACTTTAAATTTGTGAAGGCTCATTCTTCTGAAACTTTAGAAAGAGCAAAGAAGAGGCTAAAGCAAACATCTCCATGTAATCTTTAATCGCATTACTATTTAGCAAAAAACTGAGATGATAAAGGAATCTTGCTTTTGATTTTCATTTACTATAGGAAAAGGTTCCAGAGCATTAGTAGTAGTAGAAGTAGTAGTAGTATTTCCAGTGCTTTCAGGTCTTTGGGAAAAGTCAAGCTTTTTGGACGACAAACACAAATCCTTTAAGTCAGGACTTGTCAAACAGATAAGATGCTTCCATCTCTATTGATTTATTTAGAGAAATCCTATAAATGCTTGTCAGTGCTACCTAGCTTGACGACACCTCAATTAGCTCCTTAATCAGCACCTGACCTCCACTATCTTTAGTCTGCAATGATGGAATTTCTGAGAGTTACATTACAAGTCAGCTTGTTTGACTTCCAGAAACCAATCCAAAATCAACACACACTGCACTACCCAGAGAGCGAAGGAAAGAGTTCATCCTGACTCCATCACATGGACTTGCATTCCAACTATTCAAGGTTATGATGCAAACTTTCATTTTAACATTTTGGTGGATGCGTTCCCTCCGATATCTAAATCAATATTTGATATGGGGTTTTCAGCGACCAATTCTTTAAGGCAGTTTGGGTGATTGTTATGGTGTTCAGGGTGGCTGCTAGTTTGTTGCTAGGTTGTTCTGAGTGGTCAACAGAATGTTGCTATGTGGTTACTAAGGTATTCTACAGTATTAGCTACTCCCCATGTCCATATGACTTTCTAGTCTCTCGATATTGCTTGGGTCCCTCCATCACTGTAAGTGTATGATTTTTTTCTCAATTTCTGTTATGAGATAAAAAAAAAAAAAGATAACATTAGCAATATTTAGTGGCTAGCTGTCAACAAGGCAGTCTGTGGCATTTAGACCTGGGCTTGTTTCCAGTGTGACTGCCAGAAGGGATTACAGCAGCTTTTGCATTTAAAGCCTGGCTACTATCCCTCATTGCCTCACCTTGGAATAGACACAATAATGCTAAGAAATCTGTAAACAAAGACACACCAGACACCATAAACGTATAGAGCTGAAAGAATATGAAATTGCACACAACCACATATATTCAGATGTGACATTCAAGAAAATCCAAGGTATTATTACAAATGTCTTTGTAAAATGTTAAAGTGACACCCATGCCTGAGATGGCCACAGATTTGTGCTGATTTATGGGTATGTTGTTGTGTAATCGTGTGCCTCGTGTCTCTCTGTACCAGTAACAAAAAAAAAAGAAAAAGGGATTACATCCTTGTTGTGGTCACACAAACACACTACAAACCTTGAGTGCTTATTATGACCATTAGTGGTTCAGAGGGGAATTGGGCCTGGTCCACAGCTGACACAAGGGCTCCTACACTCAAATGCACTCTCGTATACCACAACCCAGCAACTGTGATCCACTGACTCAGGAAAATACTTAGTGTCATCCAGATATGCTAGTTCATGACAGCATTGGCGAAAATCCCTGTACTGAGTTTAGGATATATGAGACGCCCACTGCACATGAAAGAAATGAAAACTGAAAATTCTGTCATCATTTACTCACTCCTAACAAATTACCAACCCATGTTGATGTTAGCAGAATGTTTAAGCTGTTAGCTCTGTGCAAATGACATTTGAATGCAGGGGCAGACTGGGACAAAATTTCAGGCCGGGAAATCTCACACTCATCCAGGCCATCCCATACACTCAAAACAAATTCTGAAACACCAACAACCCTGTTTTTTGTATGGCCATCACATAAAAACAGAAAAAAAGTTTAAAATCCTTCTGGGGACATGCAAAATAATTAAAGTTTTCTCCTGAACTGCACCTTCACTTCCATTTTCCTTTTTAGTCTCTTTATTTTTTAAATACTCATGATTTAACAAAACTAAACTTTCTAAATTGCCTAAATGTCAAAATTAGTACAGTAATAACTACATCATTACAATATCTTAATAGAAAAATCCTAATACTGAACATGATTCATATTTTTCCCTTTAACCATGATTTTATAATAGTAAAAGTCCAGTACCTTATTTTTTTTTTTTTCCCCGCAAATGTATTATCATTTGTATTTAGTTTTACTACAAATTCCATGGTTAAACTATGGTTAGTGTTGCAAAACCATGGTTAATTTGTGATTACCATAGTTTAACAGTGGACCCTTTTCACAAGACTGTGATGATGCGTTTAACTGTCATGAGCATCGTAAATCCTCAAAAGTTTTTTTTATATTTTGATTTTAAAAAAATGTATGTACATTTATAACACTACATTTTGTATTATATCACCTTTGCATCAAATTACAAAAAAAAAACAAAAAAACAAGTTAACGTTAATGTGAGGGTGTTTCTAATGCAGCATCTATGGGAGGGACGGTAAATTTGACATCGTTCTCTCTTCTGACTGCTGTTATTGTTACGAATCCTGTGCCTGCCCTTCCGTTCACTCTCCACCAGAGGTCACCCGTCCATCATACTGACTCACACTACGCTAACTGTTGCACTATACCCTGGACTACATTCCCCATCATCCACCGCACTAGTTGCACCCACAGCTGTAACCAATGAGACACGCTTTATAAACCCTGGACTTCCTCGTTATGATTCCCGAGTATTGTCTAGCACTTATTGCTCACCTAGTGATAGCTACTCTACGGAGCTTGTTCCAGTTCAGTCTAGTCTAGCATTGTCTTGTATTTTTCCTGTTTCCTGATCCCTGCCTGTTTTATTCTCGTCTCGTCCGTCAGCAGCCTGCCCTGGATTTATCGTCTGTTTGGATTAACCCTTGTCTTGCCGTTTCGGACTCTGTTCATGCCTTGCCTGGATTATTGCTCACGTTTACAGATTACCTCTCTTGTCAATTCCCTTTGGATATTGTTCGCTCTCGACCAACTCACACCCGTTTTGGATAACTCTTTGCCTTGCCTGTGATATACCTGTTTGCCATTATTGAATCTATGCCTGTTTCGTGACCACGTCTCTAAATAAAGCCTTGCACATGGATCCGCACGTCTCTCGTGTCGTCGGCTCCGTAACACAGCAAGGTATGGACACAGCAAGAATGCTATAAGCTCTCGAGCAGGGCACACGATCGTTCGAGAGCTATATTTATGAGTATTTGGAGATCGTTAATTATTCTGATTTGCCTGAATGTGTCCTTATAGATTTTTTTGTGAGGGCATTAACCACCCTCTCAAATCGCGATTAATCCGGGAAGGTCCCCATTCGTCTCTAAGTGATTTTATGGACTTTGCTTTGCTTTCCGTCGGCTCTTTGTTTACTGTGGGTGTAGCGGAAGAGGAACGTGACACCGCACTCACTCGTGAAATGGCAGCCGCATTAGAGCACGCTCACAAAATGGCGGCGACAGCGGAGCCTGGTCGCAAAATGGCGGACACAACAAAGCTCCGTCATGTCACAGCTGCCATTCATGAGTCCAGTCAAGTCACAGTTGATCATCATGAGCCAAATCAAGTCACAGTTGAACGTCACGAGCCAAGGCAAGTCACAGCTGATCTTCATGAGTTAAGCTAAATCACAGTTGATCTTCATGAGCCAAGTCAAGTCACAGCTGATCGTCACGAGCCAAGTCAAGTTACAGTTGATCGTCATGAGTCAAACCAAGTCACAGTTGATGTTCATGAGCTAAGTCAAGTCACAGTTGATCTTCACGAGTCAAGTCAAGTCACGGCTGCTCTTCACGAATCAGGTCAAGTCACGGCTGCTCTTCACGGGTCAAGTCAAGTCACGGCTGCTCTTCATGAGTCTCATCACGTCTCAGCTGATCTTCCAGAGTCACGTCACGTCTCAGCTGATCTACCAGAGTCTCATCATGTCTCAGCTGATCTGCCAGAGCCTCGTCACGTCTCAGCTGATCTACCAGAGTCTCATCACGTCTCAGCTGATCTGCCAAAGCCTCGTCACGTCTCAGCTGATCTACCAGTCTCATCACGTCTCAGCTGATCTGCCAGAGCCTCGTCACATCTCAGCTGATCTACCAGAGTATCATGTCTCAGCTGATCTGCCAGAGTCTCGTCACGTCTCAGCTGATCTGCCAAAGCCTCGTCACATCTCAGCTGATCTACCAGAGTCTCATCACGTCTCAGCTGATCTACCAGAGTCTCATCACGTCTCAGCTGATCTGCCAAAGCCTTGTCACGTCTCAGCTGATCTACCAGAGTCTCATCACGTCTCAGCTGATTTGCCAGAGTCTCGTCACATCTCAGCTGATCTACCAGAGTCTCGTCATGTCTTCGCTGATCTTCCAGAGTCTCGTCATGTCTCCGCTGATCATCCAGAGTCACGTCATGAGTCAAGTCACGTCTCCGCTGATTATCCAGAGTCACGTCATGAGTCAAGTCACGTCTTCGCTGATCATCCAGAGTTATGTCACGTTCTGTCTGCCACACCCAGATATTCCAGGTCAGTTCTCTTGTATAGTAGTCTGGTATCCAGTGTGAGGGATGCACCGCTGGTGTCTGCACGCGCAGCTGGTATCCCCAAACTCACTCACACTAGCCCTCCTGTCCCTGAACTGAGTCCCCTGCCTGCAGTGCTTCCCATGATGGGGATCGCTCTATGTTGCGTTTGTGCTGCGTACACCACCACAGAACTGCTCGAGGTGGCGACATCCACTGTGATGTCTCCAGAGGTGGCAGCTGATGCTGCAGAACCTCTTGAGGTTGTGGCACTCGCTGCTGTGTTCCCCGAGGCGATGGTGCCCGCTGCAGTTTCTCCAGAGGTGGTGGCGCATGTTGCAGAACCTCCCGAAGCGGCGGTGCTCGCTTCAGCTCCTTGCGTGGTGGTGGCGCCCAACAATGCATGTCCAGCCCATCATATCACGGTCGAAGGAACCGTAGATGAGCACTGTACCTGTCCTGTTAATGAACTCTCTCTGGTTCCCTATGGTACCACTGTAGAACCTCCAAAGGTGGCGGCATCCGCTACAGAACCTCTAGAGGTGTCAGTGGTATCCACCTGTGAACTCTCGCACTGTCTTGTCACGGCTAAGGAGGCCGTCTGTGAGCTCTCGCCCTGTCCTGTCACGGCAAAGGAGGCCGTCTGTGAACTCTTGCCCTGTCCTGTCATGGCTATGGAGGCTGTCTGTAAACTCTTTGCCTGTCCTGTCATGGCTATGAAAGCTGCCTGTGAACCCTTAGTCTGTCCTGAATCGGCCGAGGAGGCCAACTGTGAACTATTACCCTGTCTCAACCTAGCTGCAGAAGCTGCCTGTGAACTCTCATTCTGTTCTGACCTGGCCATGGAGGCAGATTGTGAACTTTTGTCTTGTTCTGACCCAGCTGAAGAAGCTGCATTTAGACTCTCAGCCATATTTGTCACAGCCGAGGAGGCTGATTGTGAACTGTCTGCCTGTGTCATCTCTACCAATGTGTCTGATTTTGAACTGTCTGTCTTGAGCAGAACAACTATAAATGCACCCCATATTTGTCCTGTTAACCCTGTCACTGCCGAAAAAATCATTAATGAACAGTCTGTCTGTCCCCTTCCAGTCAATGAGTCTGATCCTGAATTATCTGTCTGTCCTGTTTCAATGAATAAGCCTGACTGCAAATTGTCTGCCATTGTTTTCTTCACTGAAAAAAAACACCAGTCTAGTTTCAGCCAATGCACCTGGTCATGAATACATTTTTTGCACTAATACAGCTTTTGAATCTGACTTTAAACTGTCTGTTAATCTGGGTTCTGTCAATGCCAAGTCTAATTTCGAACCATCTGTCTGTCCCATTTTAGTTAACAAACCTGATTTTGAACTTTGTATCTGTCCAGTCTCTGCCAATGAGTCAGGTTTTGAGCTGTTTCCCTGCCCAGTTCTAATCATTGAGTCTAATTTTGGGCTATGTTACGAATCCTGTGCCTGCCCTTCCGTTCACTTTCCACCAAAGGTCACCCGTCCATCATACTGACTCTCACACTACACTGACTGTTGCACTATACCCTAGACTACATTCCCCATCATCCACCGCACTAGTTGCACCCACACCTGTAACCAATGAGACACGCTTTATAAGCCTTGGACTTCCTCGTTATGATCGCCGAGTATTGTCTAGCATTTATCGCTCACCTAGTGATAGCTACTCTACGGAGCCTGTTCCTGTCTAGCATTGTCTTGTATTTTTCCTGTTTCCTGATCCCTGCATGGTTTATTCTCGTCTCGTCCGTCAGCAGCCTGCCCTGGATTTATCGTCTGTTTGGTTTAACCCTTGTCTTGCCGTTTCGGACTCTGTTCGCGCCTTGCCTGGATTATTGCTCACGTTTACGGATTACCTCTCTTGTCAAGCCCCTTTGGATATTGTTCGCTGTCGCCCGTTTTGGATAACTCTTTGCCTTGCCTGTGATATACCTGTTTGCCATTATTGAATCTATGCCTGTTTCATGACCACGTCATGAAAGTCATAAAGCCTTGCACATGGATCCGCACGTCTCTCGTCTCGTTGGCTCCGTAACAGTTATCAGCCTCTCTCAGTTTTTTCTCTTTTTTTTGAAAGTCATGAAAACACCATCATGGAGTTTTTCTTTTGCTATTTGAGCAAATGGGAATGCAAAAAATATATATTTGTGGTACTCTCCCATGGATCCTTTTCACAAGACTGTGATGACATGTTTAAGTCATCAGCATCGTAAATCCTCGAAAGATTTTCATACTTGTATTTTTTTTTTTATTTATGTACATTTATAACACTATTCTTTGTACTATATTACCTTTGCATCAAATTACAAAGAAAAAAAAAAAAAGTAGTTAATGCGAGGGTGTTTCTAATGCAGCGTCTATGGGAGGGACGGTAAATTTGACATTGTTCTCTGTTCTGACTGCCGTTATCAGCCTCTCTCAATTTTTTTTTCCTTTTATTGAAAGTCATGAAAACACTATTGCAGAGTTTTTCTTTTGCTATTTGAGCAAACAGGAATGCAATAAATAAATAAATAAATTATATATATATATATATATTTGTAGTACTCTCCTATTCACTGCTCTTGAAGTTAACCCAACTAGGACGACTTCCACTGCTGAGAAACCCGGAAATGTGAAAAAGGTCCATAGTAACCATTCCCGGCGTCCCAATGTGCATACTATCCACCCTATCTGCCCTAAATAGTATTGAAAATTACAAATATCACACAGAATTTAGGATGGATAGTATGCACATTGGGACGCAGACATTGTCTTTGGATTTATAGTAAAACCATCGCTAATTTTAAGGGTTGTGTTGTTTTCTGCCCTCGCTCCCTCGAAACCTATCCCAGATAGCACACGTACGTCTGCAAGATGTCTGTTAAAGATCTCTTGATCTGGAAAGCATCTGCTGTCTACAAACGTCTGAAAGACGTCTTTCAGATGTCAGTTTTACATACATTCTAAATCATAAACATCTTAAAGACATCTAATAGACGTCTATTTGACATCTAAAAAGTAACGTCCTATAGACGTATTGCAGATGAGCAAACACTCTAAAAAATATGTCTTGCAGATGTAATTGCAGACATCAAATAGATGTCTCCGAGATGTATGTGTGCTATCAGGGATTATAAAACGATATGATAATTTGTCTGCTAAATAACTTTACAATAGATAATAATGATGACCTTGAGTGATGAGTAATGGACTGCTACTGCTTAACTAAGTAAACAAAGACAAACTACAATAGCCTATTTACAGATGAAACTGACCTGCACTTGAAATCCTGAACAGCAGTTTTGCTTCTCTGCTCCACCTGGGCGCTTCCACTCCATTCTCAAATCTCTTGCATTGATTACTCCGATCGAAACCATTTGGCGAGGCGCGGAGTACGCGCGAGCCGAAGCTTAGCATTAACAGTCGCAACTAACCGATTCATGATTTATTAGAGATTTATTATCGAAATAAAAATAAAAATAAAAACAGGGCAGCGGGCCAAATCGGCTGCCAGGACAGTTCTCCTGTTTGAATGGGTGATTTTCAACAAATGGTATACATGTTCTTTACACAAAGCCACTGTATGGCTTCATGAGGTTTTGAATATAGTATACAAGTCATTTGGACTACTATGATGGTGCTTTTTGTCCTTTATTTGAAGCTTTATTTGAAGCATTCCCAGTCCCTATTCATTTTTATTTTCCTTAAAAATAGCTGCTTGTTTCTGCTTAACACCTTGTTTTGTTTTCCACAAGAAAGAAGTTATACACATTACATTTTTTTTTTTGTAAACTATTACTTTAAAAGCAAGCACTGTAATGCTATCTAGTTGTATTATCTTGTGTAGATGTGGTTCCTGCTGTTATTACAAATGTTATTCATTGCACTATTGCACCCATGCTGTCACTGAAATAAGAGAAAAAAATAATAAAATAATTTTGTAAGAGAAAAACCTTCAGTGGTATTTTGTAAGAGAAAGACCTGCAGCTGATGTCACAGTGTGCTGCAGTATAGGGTCCAGTAACACTTCACTCTCTGAATCACACCCACTGATAAAATTGGTCATAGTGAAAGCAAATGGTCTCCAGGGGCAAGTCCGTATGCCCCACTCCCCCATCCACCAACTCGGAGTGCTCTGCGAGCCTGTTTCATTGTGTCTCTTTGCTGCACTACAGAAAATTCAGTAAGGGGCTTGTATCTCACATTCACACAAAGTGCAACCTCCTGAGTATTACAGAAAAGTAGCCTACAATTTGAGGCTTCCAGAGACAATAAAGTTTTGCTTACATTTGCTACCAATACTCATTTGGATCATTTTGAAATTCACAATTTGGAACTAACCCAAAAAGGATTCTAATAAGAATTTTCCTGTAAGATTATAAAATAACATTTTAAATCAAATCTTTTACACCTGTGCTCCTGATAAGATTATGATTCTATTAGGATTAATATTAAAAATTAATTTAAAGAAAATCTTTCAGGATTTTAAAATTCAGTAACAAGACATTATTCCACTAGCTATAATAAAAATGAAATAACATGTAATATGCTTTGGATTAATAATAATATTAATAACAAAAATCTTAAAGTTTAATTTAATTTAAGTTTAATTTAAGTTTATCCATAATATCTTAATTGACTCTTAAGAATTATTATTTGATACCATTAGTATGGGTTTCAGTTTAGGAATCCTGTACACATTCCTGACAAGGGCAAATGGTTCCTCCTAAAACTCGAGAATAAAATATATTACTATTTTATGTATTTATTTTTGCTATTATTCTATTTAAACCTATCTTATAATGTTTTATAATCATTATAATGTTGTATTAAAATGTATTAATATACATTTTACATAGATAGATAGATAGATAGATAGATTAGGGCTGCCTCGAACCTGAAACCACCTGACTGTTCATCCACTAACATTCTCAAAAATCTGCCTCTACACTTCTAACATTAAAGTTACTCACTAAACGTCAGCATAATAACATGGCATACGTTTCGATTTCTACAACACGTTTTCTTTTAAAGTAAAAGTATACCGATGTTTGACTTACCAGTGTTACAGTGAGCTTCTAATGCTGCTGTGTGAGTGTGTGTGGGTGGGCGTGGATGCTGCAGGATCGCGCTGAGCTCCGTGTCTTTGTCTGCCGCTTCAGCTGCTGCTCTAACTGCGATGCCTCCCTACCGGCACACCGCGCGGTCCTAACGCCGCCTTCCACACGTCCACTGTGTACAGTCAACGCCTACTGCAGGCTTCCCAGAAATATCTGCATTCATGTGGTAATAGACTGTCATAAACTAACCTGCAAGCCGAACGTACTGCAGTCAAATTCTATTGACTGTTGACTACACAATTATTGTGTTGGCTACAAAATACTGCCCACTATTTTTAATAAATATGTTGAGAAAAGGTATGCAATAATAAACACTTCACTAGAATGATACATTGCGTGTTTAATTTAAATCATCCAGTTATCATCTTAATTGTTATTTACACTATAAAAGAATAATTCACCTAAACTAGAATGACATGAGGGTGAGTAAAAAGTGACAGAGTCTATCTCTTTAACAAAACTGCTAATGATTCAACAGAGCCTAACCTTGTTGTGGAATGCACTGCAGTCAGAATGTTCAGTGTTCAGATGCCCAATGTTCAGAACAGAATAGAAGTTATGCTGAAATTTTTATTACTGTACAAAGTAATGCCTATATATTTTATTGTTCCTCTTGAGTTGGCTCGATGCAAATTCACTGACAAAAGAAATTATGTCTTTTCTGATATAAAGAACTTAACCCTTAAATAGACAAGAGTGGAAAGTGATGAGCAAAAAAAAAAAAAAAAAAAATCATTTCATGTCATTTTTTATATTATCTGGAATTAAGTAAAACATATCCAAAATAATTTTTGAAATGTCTTATATATTTTGGATTTTATGAGTTGTATCTGCCAGTACAGGTTGCCTTCTTTGCGTATAAAAAAACAGCCCAAGTCCTCAATAATTCTATGATTTATTTAATGCAAACAAATATGGATTATTCAAAATATGCTGCATGTATGACATGTCTAAGTGTCCTAAAATTGAGGCATAGACATTTTTTGTATTTTTACATTTTTTTAACTGTCTCATCTTTATCCTCAGGGGTGGGCAATTCCAACCATTGAGGTCCACTGTCCTGCACAGTTTAGCAGTTTAATATATTTTTTTTTTTTATGTAATCCTGAAGACTTTTGTCAGATTTTTCAGATGTGTTTGATCAGGGTTGAAGCTAAACACTCCAGGATGGTGGCCCTCTTGGGGGTTGGGCACCCCTGTTCTACCATAAAATTAGCTGTGTGAAACCCTGCAAGAGAAAAATCTAGTTAAAAATGCAAAGATGTAGTCAACTAAATGTAATATTGTACGTTTTACATGCAAATATTAACATTTGCACAATTTTTTAACTCAAAATAAATAGAAAGGGGAGAGTGTACAGGGGGCCTAGAAGCCAGGAAGGCCTATACGGCTCTTCCCTAAGGGCCCCGGGCCCTGGAATGTGATTTCTACTGAGGGGGATCTGCTCTCCTTGATACGATTTATAACCCCCATCCACCCCCACCCCACTTATCTGAGAGATTTTTATCAAGGGGCTCCCCTTTGTATGTCATGTGATTTCTGTGACTTCTGTGTATTTTCTGTGCATTTTCTACACCCTAACCACCAATGGGGAACGTCAACCCAAACGTATTGGCTTTAGGTCAAACTGACAAAACGAGCACAGAAAATTAGTTAGTTAGAAAATTAATAGTCCAAACAACCTCAACTATAATAATGATAACAGAATTGGATGAAAAATTCTTCCTCGTGCTTCCTAGAAGAGACTAAAAAGTATGTATCTCATGGTACACGTCTGAAAGTCTGCAGCAGCATACTATCAACCAGGGCTATTCATTTAGCTTCATTTGAGGGCCGGATTATCAAATTGAAAATTTGAAGGGGCCAAGGCGGTGCAAGGTCCGTTCCAATCTCTTTCTGGGGGGGGCCTATAAAATTAGAAATTAATTTGAAATGCATATTCAGGAGTAAAATGAAATAATATTACCAACAGTAACATCTATAAAAGGTTAATTTTAGTGATGTCAAACGATTAAAATGAAATAACTAATTAATCACACATTTTCTGTAATTAACCACAATTAATTGCATATTAATATAATATATTTATAATGTCATAATTTCACATTGAATGTGAATTTTATGAATTTCCATGTGAATTTTATGAAGCTACAAGAATACTTTTTGTGCGCAAAGAAAACCAAAATTATGACTTTATTCAAAAATTTCTTCTCTTCTGTGTCAGTCTTCAATGCGCTTTCATGAGAGTACCACAACGAATACATGCAGCAGTGCTGCTGACGTATTTTAATGACGTCCTTACTACTTTTCTGTGTTGTTGTCTATGCAGGGTCAGAAAGCTCTCGGATTTCATCAAACATATCTTAATTTGTGTTTCAAAGATGAATGAAGGTCCTACGAGTTTGGAACGACACGAGGGTGAGTAATTACACAATTTTCACTTTTGGGTAAATTATACCTTTTAATAGGCTCTGAAAAAAACTTTTGAATTTTTTTTTTTTTTTTTAACTTTTAAAATTAATTTTTTAATTAAACAATCTTCACATAAACTTTAAATTGTAGGGGAGACTGGGGATGGCTGTAACATTTTTTGACATTTCTGTCAAACTAGTTACAAGTATCTGCTATTAAATTCCGTAGCTGTTATCTTTCCAGCACAAACAGGAAATTCATGAAAATGCGTATTATATATATATTCATTGAGTCTTGTAGCCATGAGCTAACTCACCTTAACAGTCAAAACATCTACACAGATCAAGATAATTTAACTTTGATGAGTTTAACTAAAAAGCAGGGACTACCATCACAAAAATAAACAAAGTGTCCACCTTATTCTTCACGTAAAAATGGGCATTTGTAAATTTTATGGGTCTTGCTTCTGGTCTCATTTGCTTCCAGTTATTTTTAGCTGTACAAAACCGCTCGTTTTGCTGCTTCATACTGCAAATTGGTGTGTCTTATCATATTATTTTAGTGTATTATCTTAATTACGAACACACTGGTTTGTAATGCAAACAGTTTTACCATTTACTGCATGTTGTTATTCTTCTCATTATTTCCCTATAGTGGCTAATGAACCGGAAGTCTCGCCCATAGGTTAACTTCCGTGTTTAGGAATGAGGTGGATAAAAAGCAATAGCGAGTCATAGCAGAACTGTGACTCTTGAGCCTTGGCCCTCTCCCCTACCCTCGTTGGGGGGAAACAGACTACAAGCCTAGCTTACTGTGCACTCTTTTAAAAGTCATTCAACCTCTGAAACAAGAGGCTAATCCAGCCTGGGGGGTTGCATGCCAGACAACTATATATATTTACATTTACATTACATTAAGTCATTTAGCAGACGCTTTTATCCAAAGCAACTTACAAATGAGGACAATAGAAGCAATCAAAACCAACAAAACAGCAACAACATGCAAGCGTTTTGACAAGTCTCGGTTAGCCTAACGCAGTATACGTAGCAAGGTTTTTTTTTAAGAAAACAAGTAGATAGAATATAGAAAAGAAAGCTAGTGTTAGTTTTTTCAAGAAAAGCTAGCAGTTAGAGAATAATATACATACATATATATATATTTCAGAAATATTGGGACGTTTTTTAAATTTGAATAAAAGGCAAATTAAAAGAATTTCAAATCACGAGCCAATATTTAATTCATAATAGAACATAGATAACATAAGTGTTTAAACTGAGAAATTGTACAATTTTATGCAAAAAATGAGCTCATTTTAAATTTAATGCCTGCTACAGGTCTCAAAATAGTTGGGATGGGGGCATGTTTACCATGGTGTAGCATCTCCTCTTCTTTTCAAAACAGTTTGAAGATGTCTGGGCATCGAGGTAATGATTTTCTGGAGTTTTGGTGTTGGAATCTGGTCCCATTCTTGCCTGATTTAGGTTTCCAGCTGCTGAAGAGTTTGTGGTCGTCTTTGACGTATTTTTTCGTGTAATGATGCACCAAATGTTCTCTATAGGTGAAAGATCTGGACAGCAGGCAGGCCAGTTCAGCACCCAGACTCTTCTACTATGAAGCCATGCTGTTGTAATAGCTGCAGTATGTGGTTTTGCATTGTCCTGCTGAAATAGACGTCATCTGGAGGGGAGCATATGTTGCTCTAAAACCTGCAAGTGCCTTCCAAAACATGTAAGCTGCCCATACCATATGCATTTATGCACCCCCATACCATTAGAGATGCTGGCTTTTGAACTGAACGCTGATAACACGCTGGAAGGTCTCCCTCCTCTTTAGCCCGGAGGCCAAGGCGTCTGTAATTTCCAACAAGAATGTCAAATTTGGACTCGTCTGACCATAGAACACTTTTCCACTTTGAAACAGTCCATTTTAAATGAGCCTTGGTCCACAGGACACGACGGCGCTTCTGGACCATGTTCACATACGCTTCCTTTTTGCATGATAGAGCTTTAGTTGGCATCTGCAGATGGCACTGCAGATTGTGTTTACGGACAGTGGTTTCTGGAAGTATTCCTGGGCCCATTTAGTAACGTCAATGACAGAATCATGCCGATGAGCGATGCAGTGTCGTCTGAGGGCCAGAAGACCACGGGCAACAAACAAAGGTCTTCGGCCTTGTCCCTTACACACAGAGATTTCTCCAGTTTCTCTGAATCTTTTGATTCAGCATGATGTTATGCACTGTAGATGATGAGATTTGCAAAGCGTTTGCAATTTGACGTTGAGGAACGTTGTTTTTAAAGTATTCCACAATCTTTTTACGAACTCTTTCACAGATTGGAGAGCCTCTGCCCATCTTTACTTCTGAGAGACTCTGCCTCTGTAAAACAATCCCTTTTATAGCTAATCATGTTACAAACCTGATGTCAATTAACAATTAGTTGCTAGATGTTTTCCCAGCTGATTTTTTTTCAAAATTCCTTGCTTTTTCAGCCCTTTGTTGCCCCAGTGTCAACTTTTTTGAGACCTGTAGCAGGCATCACATTTGAAATGAGCTCATTTAGTGGATAAAAGTGTAAAATTTCTCAGTTTAAACATTTGTTATGTTCTCTATGTTCTATTGTGAATAAAACATTGGCTCATGTGATTTGAAAGTCTTTTAGTTTTCATTTTATTCAAATTTAAAAAACGTCCCAACATTTCCGGAATTCGAGTTGTATATATATATATATATATATATATATATATATATATATATACTGTATATATCTGTGTTTGTGTGTGTGTGTGAATTTTAATATATATATATATATATATATATATATATATATATATATATATATATATATATATATATATATATATATACACCGCGCAGCACCATGTCTTTAAAATTCACACACATTTTTTACTTGGGAGATATCATCAGGAAATACGGTGTTAGCTTTCACTGTTATGCTGATGATACTCAGCTCTATATTTCTTTGCGGCCCCGCGAAACATACCAATTTGAAAATCTAACAGAATGCATAGTCAATATAAAAAACTGGATGATGAGTAATTTTTTACTGCTAAATTCGGAAAAAAAAAACAGAGGTGTTAATTATCGGACCTAAAACCTCCACATGTAATAACCTACAACACTGTCCAACACTTGATGGCTGCTCTGTCAATTCTTCGTCATCAGTTAGGAACCTAGGTGTGCTATTTGATAGCAATCTTTCCTTTGAAAGCCATGTTTCTAGCCTTTGTAAAACTGAATTATTTCCATCTCAAAAATATATCTAAATTACGACCTATGCTCTCAATGTCAAATGCAGAAATGTTAATGACCATGACCTCAAGGTAAGATTATTGTAATGCTTTATTGGGTGGTTGTTCTGCATACTTAATAAACAAACTCCAGCTAGTCCAAAATGCAGCAGCTAGAGTTCTTACTAGAACCAGGAAGTATGACCATATTAGCCCGGCTCTGTCAACACTGCACTGGCTCCCTATTAAACATTGTATAGATTTTAAAATCTTGCTAATTATTTTTAAAGCCCTGAATGGTTTAGCACCTCAGTACTTGAGCAAGCTCTTATCGCATTATAGTCCTCCACATCCACTGCATTCTCAAAACTCTCGCAATTTGATAATACCTAGAATATAAAATCAACTGTGGGCGGCAGATCCTTTTCCTGTTTAATCTACATAACATTGTTCGGGAGGCAGACACACTCTGTCATCTTAAAGCTAGATTAAAAACCCATCTCATTAACCTGGCATACACATAACACACTAACACATTTCTAATATTCAAATCTGTTCTAGGATTTTTATGCTGCATTACTTAGATCAACCGGAACCGGTAATACTTCCCATAACACCCGATGTACTTCTTACATCGTTAGAAGTATGGCATCTATGCTAATATTAGTCTGTTTCTTTCTTATTCCGAGGTCACCGTAGCCACCAGATCCAGTCTGTATCCAGATCAGATGGTCACTGCAGTCACCCGGATCCAGTCTGTATCCAGCCGAGATGGTGGATCAGGACCTAGAGATGACCTCTACAGCCCTAAATGTCAGCAGAGACCAGGGCAACTAGATGAGCCCCAGAGACAGGTCCCCAGTGAAGACATTGTCTCCTAGATGGCCATCAGGACAAGACCACAGGAACCAGATGAGTCCTCTCCACAATATGACTTTGCTGCAGCATGGAACAACCTGCTGGTTCGTCTGGCCAGAGGAGAACTGGCCCCCAACTGGGCCTGGTTTCTCCCAAGGTTTTTTCTCCATTCTGTCACCGATGGAGTTTTGGTTCCTTGCCGCTGTCGCCTCTGGCTTGCTTAGCTGGGGACACTTAATTTCCAGTGATATCGTCAACTCAATAGCACAGATACTATTTAAACTGAACTGAGCTGGATGATGACATCACTGAATTCAATGATGAACTGCCTTTAACTTAAAATTGAGTGTTTACTATTGTGCTTTTGCATTATTGACACACTATTTTCCTATTTAATACTGTGAAACTGCTCTGACACAATCTGTATTGTTAAAAGTGCTATATAAATAAAGGTGACTTGACTTGACTTGACTTGACTTGACTTTCTATGAGTGTACGCACACTGGGGGTGCCACCGGCCACTGTTGGGGTGCCACTGTTCTCGCATCCCAGCTGGGACTGTGGGCGCTGTTCAAAATCCTGCCACACCAAAGAGCGCCTCAGCGCCACTCACATAATTTTCCATTAAATTACAGTATATTTCTCCCAAATGATATAATGACTTCATCCTAGGCTGGAAGATTATGTATGGTGCATTTTTCAGCAAAACACTTTCTTTCTGGCTCTAAAGTCCATGCTTCATATAGATCGCAATTTCTCATCCTGATTGCTGTTTTTTTTTTTTCAGTCACTGAACTTTAAACTCATTGACACCACTCACTCATTCTTAAAGTGAAATTTGGGGAAAATTAAAGTGACTGTTTGGGGAATAGGTTAAATGTGACACATTAAACATATAAATGGCTAAAGTCTGAAAACAAGCAACATTTATGCATGGTTAGTGAAAAAAATAAAATTTTGAAGTCACTGAAATAAGGCCATAAAACACATTCAGAACATTTGTTCAGAACATTGACAAGACTTTTGAGAACTGGATCTTGTAGCCTAGAGGTTTTGCTTCAAAATAATGTGAAAATCATCTTGTTTACTCGCTCACAGAAAACAATATATTGATTTAAATGTTCTAAGACACTTTTTGTTTCGAAAGGGCATATGCAAGTAGGTGTGAATTATCATGAATATTAGTGTGATTCACACATGAGAAGACAAAGGCCCACATAATGAGATGCATAATGAGCCTTTCAGCCAGGTATGTGACTGAGAGGGAAGAGTTACAAAAGATAATGTGAGGACAAAATAAATTGATATATTTTTTGTTTGTAGTTTATTTAGAATATATTTAACTATCACACAAAATAACTTGAGATTCACTTGCAAGTGCAGTTAAACAGTTTATTAGGAACAATCAAAGCTGAATTTTTAGCATCATTACTCCAGTCACATAATCCTTCAGAAATCATTCTAATATTCTGATTTGCTGCTCAAAAAACATTTATTATTATTATTATTATTATTATTATTTTGTTGAAAACAACTGAGTATAATTTTTTCAGGTTTCTCTGCTGAATAGAAAGTTCTGAAGAACCGCATCTTTTGTAACATTATAAATGTCTTTATCATCGCTTTTGTGCTAAATAAAAGATTTAATTTCTATATATACTGACTCCAAGCTTTTGAATGGTATAGTGTATATTGTTACACTTGGAGTAAGACTGGAGTAATGATGCTGAAAATTTAGCTTTGATCACAGGAATAAATTGCATAAAAAAAAAAAATAGAAAGCAGTTATTTTAAATAGTAAATATATTTCACATTATTACTGCTTTTGCTGTATTTTGGATCAAATAAATGCAGGCTTGGTGAGCAGAAGAGAATTCTTTACAAAAACATTAAAAATCTTACTGTTCAAAAACATTTGCCTGGCAGTGTGTCACGTTGAAATATATAAATGAACATCACATACCTGGCATTTCCAAAGTGTATAATGTTTATGTGCTCTGAGGGAAAAAAAAAAAAAAAAAAAAAAAAAAAAAAAAATATATATATATATATATATATATATATATATATATATGCGTGTGTGTGTATATATATATATATATATATATATATATATATATATATATATATATATATATACACACACACACACATATGTATGTATCTATGCATGCATGCATGTATATGTATATATATATATATATATATATATATATATATATATATATATATATATAGCTGCAAGCAGCTTTGGCTGGCCCAAACCATCAGTGCAAACCTAACCCCAGTGGCATCAGGAAAACTATGCCCAGTAGGCACATGCATTTACAGTAAGCCTCTGGCAGTCTGGTTTTAAAGGATACAGCAATTAAAGGGTTAATCCAAACCATCAAGACAGTGAAACACACACACAGAACAATATATAAAAACTAAATATATAAAATTTAAAGTTTTATCTGTTAACATTAGTTAATGCACTGTGAAATAACATGAACAATTTCTGATTAACTAACATCAACAGACATTAATATATGCTGTGGAAATATATTGTTCATTGTTAGTTCATGTTAGTTAATGCATCTACTGTTAACAAATGAGACCTTTGTATAAAAGTGTTACCAAAACCTTTAATGATTTATAAGCATTTTTTTATTGATTTTATTGATCTATAAGCATTTGTGAAATATTTTTGCTTGCATTACAGCTTAGTCTTCATCAGTGAGCTGAACTGTTTTACTGTTTTACTCTCTCTCTCCCCCTCTCTCTCTCTCTCTCTCTCTGTCACCCACTCACACTCAACACACACACACACTCACCCACCCCCACCCCACCCCCACACTCACTTAGAAGTAGAGTGAGAAGAGATCTCTGATTGTTTTTTTAATTTTCTGTTATCCATAGAGTACTATAAATTCAATAAAACAAAGTATGTTTCCTCAGAATGACTTGTTCTCTGTAAGTAAAAAGTTTTGAAGAGCTTGGATAATGCACTTTAAAAAATTCAAGACAATTAACGTTTCCTTTTTTACTGTTACTTTAATAAACTGCCACAGAAACACCATTCAAACTATCTAAAATCAGTCCGCAATTTAAGTTACTCAATGGTTTGTCAAAATGTAGACAAAGTCTGGTGTGTATACTGTAATTTTCCTCTGAGGAGTATGCATTAATTCACAGCCATATTTTTGCAAAAATCCACATTCAAATCAAAATAGCTGACTTCCTATTGGTCGTAGCTAATGACTGTAAATTAGAAAATTGTCTGGCTTGATGAGAACAATATATGGACTAAGTTTGGTGACTGTAGCTAAAAGTGACCCCCCAAGTTTTGTCAAAAGGTGGCACTATAGAGTGCCTCCTCCACACCCTTTTATGAGCTTTTGCCAATGTCTATCTATTATTAATACGGTAACACATTATTTTAGGGTCTCTTAACTAGTTGCTTATTAGCATGCATATTACTAGTATTATTAGTAGTAATTAAGCACATATTAATGCCTTATTCTACATGAGCTTTTTCTACATTCCTCATCCTACCCAATACCTAAACTTAACAACTTCCTTACTAACTATTAATAAGCAGCAAATTAGGAATTTATTGAGGGAAAAGTCGTAGTTAATAGTGAATAAGTGTTCCCTATTCTAAAGTGTTACCATTAATACTGACACTCACTCACTCACTCTCACACACACACACACACATAGAACTATGTAAAACTTTTGCAAAACTTTTCAATAAGTTTTTAGTTTTTAACATTATATAAGTTAACATGAAGGTGACATGAACAATATTTTATAGCATTTATGAATCTTGGTTAATGATACTTTCAAAATTGACTACTACAGTATTAATTAAAATTTCTAGTTAATGTACATCAGTTACTGTACCATGAACTAACAAAGATTTTTTTTTTTTTTACTAACACAAAGAAATATAGTAAAACATATGTTGTTCATACTTAGTTTGTTAGTTTTGAATTAACTAATGTTAAAAACTATATTATTGAACTATACTAGTTAACATGAACAATAATTATATAACATTTATTAATGTTAATTAATGTTGTTAAAAATTTATTAATACATTATTAAAATTTAAAGTTGTATCTTAACATTAGTTTATATACTGTGAATTAAAATAAAATTTATATTTTTAATGTTAGTATTAACTAACATTAAATAAGATTAATAAATGATTTTATGCAATAACTTATGTTAACCAAAGAGACCTTAATGTAAATTGTGACCAATACTTTTTATGATCTATAACTATATATATATATATATATATATATATATATATATATATATATATATATATATATTAATTAATGACCTTATTGGAAATTGTTGACAACAATTTTATGATCTATAACCATTTTAAAATTTTAATTATCTATAAGCATTTCTGAAACAATTATATAAAATTCTATTAGCAGTAAAATACATATTAACTTATTTTATGTATATATTTCTTATTCTGTTTTAACTGATATGAGCAGTAAATGGTCAAGACTTTAAATATTTCTTATCCTATCAGTGAGAGGTTAAGATACATGAAACTTGTAATGATTTTCCTTTAAAGATTTTTAAAAATTATTTTAATACTCTATAGGCATTTCTACAATAATTATGTGAAAGTATACTGACAGTACAGAACATTTCAGGTGATTCTATGGATTATTTTTCATTCTGATACATAGGCAAATCAGGTAGCTCATCAGGATTAAGATTATGACTCTACCTGGTGGTCATCCTTGGTATTACACTTTTCACCTTTAAACAATTTTCAGTGATAGTTTTAATTTTTTTGTGGCCTCTGAGCATGATACATTTTTGAAACTAAGCATGTTTCCTCAGAATGGCTTTTTCCCTGTATGTAAAAAGTTTTGAAGTGTTTGGAAGCTGCACTTTAAAGATATAAGATAATTACAGCTATCTTTTTTACTCTCACTTTAAAAAAAAAATCACCATTTCAACACCGTTCAAGCTATCCAAAAAGGTGTTTGCAATTTAAATCTCATTTGTAATAGATATGCCTAATAAATAAAGAACAAGGCATTTATAACTGTATTTATAAAATGCTTACTTATGACTATTAATGTTGGGACAATGCTTTATAAAGGATGAACTAACTATTTACTAATGCTTACCTAATGATTCATAGCGTGCAGTTATTATAAAGTGTTACCAAATTATGTTGTCAGTGCCCTACAAATGAACTGGTTCTAGGACTTTTTTGGGTAACATTTTATTTTGATGGTCCCTTTTGAACATTCTGTTGACACTAAGTAATCTTGCAACTACATGTCAACAAACTCTCATAAGAGTATTAGTAGACTGTCTGCTTCATATCTACTAACTCCTTATTGTGTTGGTCTCCCAACAGATATTCTACTGACTATAAGTAACTTTGCAAGAACGTGTCAACTTAATCTAACCCTAACCCTACCAGTCAACTAATAGACTACTAACACTCTAATGAGAGTTAGTAGAAATGTAGGTGCAAACATTACTTATAGTCAATAGAATGTGTTAAAGGGACCATCAAAATAAAATGAAACCCTTTTTTTTGTCCCTAAAACTGCCAGAAAATGATAAGGCCTAAGACATTTCTCAAACTGTAATGCAAAAACTACCAACAACAACTAAAAATTACTGATTTTTTTTTCTTTCTGGTGATTAAACAGATGTTTAAAAGTCTTTCTCTCTCTCTCTCTCTCTGTCTCTCACCAACCCCCTCACACTTAACACCCCCCCCCCCCACTCCCACTCCCACTCATAGAGTGTGATCACATGTCTGATAGTTTTTTAACTTTCTCTTATCCATAGAGTTTTGTAAAGTCATGAAACTAACCATGTTTCCTGAGAATGACTTTTTCCATGCATGTAAAAAGTTTTGAAGTGTTTGGAAGCTGCACTTTAAAGAAATAAGAAAATTACAGCTATCTTTTTTGCTGTTACTTTAATAAAGCGCCATTGCAACACCGTTCAAAATATCCAAAATCCGTTCGCAATTGAGTATCTTCAGTATCTTGGCATCATGTTGACAAAGTTTGGTGTGAACTACTTGTTTCTGCTTGGAGGAGTATGAATTTATTTACAACCTGATATTCCAAAAAATCCATATTAAAATAAAAATAGCCGACTTCCTGTTGGTTGTAGCTAATGACTGTAAATTAGAAAGTTGTCCGGCTTGATGAGAACAATATATGTACCGAGTTTGGTGTCTGTAGCTAAAACTAACCCCCCCACTTTTGACAAAAGGTGGCGCTATAGAGTGCCTCCTCCATGCCCATTTATGAGCTTTTCCCAGTGTCTATCTATCATTAATACTGATGTGTGTGTTGAGTTTCATGTTATTCTAAACATGTTATCTGCCTCAAAATCACCAGAAAAGAATTTTCAAGTTTGACATGTTGCCATGGCAACAGTATTTTAGATATCAGTATTCCCTTCACAGTTTTACATCGGCCATGTTTTGACATTATTCTGATGAAGTTTGAAGCAAATCGAGTAAAAATAAGATGCTGAATTCAAAGCATTTTGAAAATGATACAATTCCTGCTGCCAGTTGGTGGCGCTATAACTTTGACTCCTAATAGTCACATCTATGCGATTGGCATCATACAACGAACACATCCCTAAAGTTTGATCAAAATCAGACAATGTATGTGGATGTTATTAGACACTTCCCGTGTCTCATTTTTTGCCATAACTTCATCGCCTCGCCACGGGCAAACCGTTCAAGATATCAAAAATCTCTTCGCAATGTAGCATCCCCAGTGTCTTGAGATCATGTTCACCGAGTTTGGAGGCAATCGGTTGGAAGTCCTCAGAGGAGTATATCAAATTCCAGAGCATGCGCTTTTGAAACAGCCCTGAATAGCCCTGTTGGGCGGAGCTTATGATATGCAGCTTTAAAGTTGTTCGGCTCAATGAGCTCTATATGTGTTCTGAGTCAAGTCAAGTCAAGTCACCTTTATTTATATAACAATACAGATTGTGTCAAAGCACTTAACAGTATCAAATTGGAGGATAGAGTGTCAGTAATGTATAATAATAAGATTAAACACTCAATTTTCAGTTAAAGGCATTTCATTATTGAATTCAGAGATGTCATTGTCTAGCTCAGTTTAGTTTAAATAGTATCTATGAAATCAAATTGATGATAATCGTTAGAAATTAAGTGTCCCTAACTGAGCAAGCCAGAGGCGACAGCGGCAAGGAACCAAAACTCCCTCTGTGACAGAATGGAGAAAAAAACCTTGGGAGAAACCAGGCTCAGTCGGGGGGCCAGTTCTCCTCTGGCCAGGATATTATTATTTATTTTTTTTACTTATTGTTTTAATTAAATTTTAAATTTATAAATGTATTATATTTCTATTTTTATATTGTTGCAATTTCTAACAATAATAGTATTATGTAGTTAGGTATTTTATTATATTATAGTTATTTTGTTTAATTTTAAGTTTTATTGTATTTAAGTCGAGGTCTTCACTGGGGATATGTCCCCGGGGCTCATCCAGGTGTCCGGCCTCCGCCGACGGTCAGGGTCGCAGACATCATCTCCCGGCGCCGATCCACCATCTGATCCGGACACGGACTGGGAAACAGAATATTAAATAAACAGACAAATATTAGCGTAGATGCCATTCTTCTTATGATGTAACGAGTACATCGTGTGTTATGAGGAGTGTTCCCGGTTCCGGTTGATCTAATTAATGCAGCCTAACAATCCTTTAACGGATTTGAATAATAGAAGTGTATTAGTGTGTTATGTGTAAGCCAGGTTAAAGAAATGTGTCTTTAATCTAGATTTAAACTGACAGAGTGTGTCTGCCTCCCGAACAGTGTTAGGTAGATTGTTCCAGAGTTTGGGCGCTAAATAGGAAAAGGATCTGCCGCCCGCAGTCGATTTTGATATTCTAGGTATTATCAAATGGCCAGAGTTTTGAGAACACAGCAGTCGTGGAGGACTATAATGATAAGAGCTCACTCAAGTACTGAGGAGCTAAGCCATTCAGGGCTTTATAAGTAATTAACAAGATTTTAAAATCTATCCGATGTTTGATAGGGAGCCAGTGCAGTGTTGACAGAACCGGGCTAATATGGTCATACTTCCTGGTTCTAGTAAGGACTCTAGCTGCTGCATTTTGGACCAACTGTAGTTTATTGATCAAGCGTGCAGAACAACCACCCAGTAAAGCATTACAATAGTCTAACCTTGAGGTCATAAACGCATGAATTAGCATTTCTGCATTTGACGTTGAGAGCATAGGTCGCAATTTAGATATGTTTTTGAGATGGAAAAACGCAGTTTTACAGATACTAGAAACATGGCTTTCAAATGAAAGATTGCTATCAAACAGCACACCTAGGTTCCTAACTGATGAAGAAGAATTGACAGAGCAGCCGTCAAGTGTTAGATAGTGTTCTAGGTTATTACATGTGGGGTTTTTAGGTCCGATAATTAACACCTCTGTTTTTTCAGAATTTAGCAGTAAGAAGTTACTCGTCATCCAGTTTTTTATATCGACTATACATTCCATTAGTTTCTCAATTTGGTGTGTTTCACCGGGCCGTGAAGAAATATAGAGCTGAGTATCATCAGCATAATAGTGAAAGCTAACACCATGTCTCCTGATAATATCTCCCAAGGGTAACATGTAAAGCGTGAAAAGTAACGGCCCTAGTACTGAGCCTTGAGGTACTCCATACTGCACTTGTGATCGATATGATACCTCTTCATTTACTGCTACAAACTGATGGCGGTCAGATAAGTACGATTTGAACCATGCTAAGGCACTTCCACTAATGCCAACAAAGTTCTCTAGTCTATTCAAAAGAATGTTGTGGTCGATAGTGTCGAACGCAGCGCTAAGATCCAGTAGAACTAATAAAGAGATACAACCATGATCAGATGATAGAAGCAGGTCATTTGTAACTCTAATGAGAGCAGTCTCAGTACTATGATACGGTCTAAATCCTGACTGGAATTCCTCACAGATACCATTTTTCTCTAAGAAGGAATATAATTGTGAGGATACTACCTTTTCTAGTATCTTTGACAGAAAAGGGAGATTTGAGATTGGTCTGTAATTAACTAGATCTTTGGGGTCAAGTTGTGTTTTTTTAATGAGAGGCTTAATAACAGCCAATTTGAAGGTTTTGGGGACATATCCTAATGACAATGATGAATTAATAATAGCCAAAAGAGGATCTATGACTTCTGGAAGCAGCTCTTTTAGTAGTTTAGATGGAATAGGGTCTAACATACATGTTGTTGGTTGATTTAACAAGTTTATACAATTCTTCCTCTCCTATAATAGAGAATGAGTGGAATTGTTCCTCAGGGGATCTATAGTGCACTATCTGATGCGATACTGTAGCTGACGGCTGCATGGTTACAATTTTATCTCTGATAGTATCGATCTTGGAAGTAAAGTAGTTCATAAAGTCATTACAGCTGTGCTCTTGGGAAATGCCAAAACCTGTTGATGCTTTATTTTTTGTTAATTTAGTGACTGTATTGAATAAATACCGGGGGTTATGTTTGTTTTCTTCTAGAAGAGATGAAAAGCAATCAGATCTAGCTGTTTTTAATGCTTTTCTGTAGGATAGGGTACTTTCCCGCCAAGCTATACGAAATACCTCTAGTTTTGTTTTCCTCCAGCTGCGCTCCATTTTCCGGGCTGCTCTCTTTAGGGTGCGAGTGTGCTCATTATACCACGGAATCAAACTGTTTTCTTTGATCTTCCTTAAGCGTAAAGGAGCAACTGTATCTAAAGTGCTAGAAAAGAGAGAGTCCATAGTTTCTGTTACATCATCAAGTTTTTCTGCGCTGTTGGATATGCTGAGGAATTGAGATAAATCAGGAAGATTACTTACAAAGCAGTCTTTTGTGGTAGAAGTGGTGATTCTACCATACTTGTAACAAGGAGTAGAATTTACAGTTTTAGCTATATAGAGTTTACACAAGACTAGATAATGATCTGAGATGTCATCGCTTAGCTGCAGAATTTCAACATCACTAACATCAATTCCATGTGACAGTATTAAATCTAGAGTATGATTTCGACAATTAGTAGGTCCTGAAACATGTTGTCTAACCCCAATAGAGTTCAGAATGTCTATGAATGCTGATGCTAAAGCATCTTTTTCATTACCGACATGGATATTAAAATCACCAACAATTAAGACTTTATCTGCAGCCAGTACTAACTCAGATAGAAAATCAAAAAAATTCTTTAATAAAGTCTGTGTGGTGCCCTGGTGGCCTGTACACAGTAGCCAATACAAACATCACAGGGGATTTATCACTAACACGTGTTTCTCTAGATAATGTTATACGCAGCACCATAACTTCAAACGAGTTATACTTAAAGCCTGCCCTCTGAGAAATACTGAGAATATTGCTATAAATTGTAGCAACATCTCCCCCTTTACCTTTTGGACGTGGCTCATTTTTATAGCAGTAATCTTGGGGGGTAGGCTCATTTAAAGTAATGTATTCATCTGGTTTTAGCCATGTTTCTGTCAAACAAAGCACATCTAGCTTATGGTCAGTGATCATATCATTTACAAATAGTGCTTTTGTAGAAAGGGACCTGATATTCAGTAAGCCAAGTTTTATCAATTGTTTCTCTGTATTGTAAACATTTTTTATTTGTTGAACATTAATTAAATTGTTACTATTACTTTGGTTTGGACGTTTTCTGTATTTTATAGTACGGGGAACAGACACAGTCTCTATAGTGTGATATCTAGGTGAAAGAGTCTCTATGTGCTGAGAATTAACTGACTTCTGTGACGTGAGGCGGCTAGCAGACGGTCGGTTTAGCCAGTCTGTCTGCTCCCTGACCTGGGCCCTAGTTAGTCAAGTACGAACTCTAAGACTATGTGCCATATTTCTAGAGAGAAGAGCGGCACCACCCCAGGAGGGATGAACACCATCTCTTTTCAACAGGTCAGGTCTGCCCCAAAAACTCTTCCAATTGTCTATGAAACCTACGTTATTCTGCGGGCACCACTTAGACATCCAGCCATTGAGTGACGACAGTCTGCTATGAATCTCATCGCCACGGTAAGCAGGGAGGGGACCAGAGCATATTATAGTGTCTGACATCATACTTGCAAGTTCACACACCTCTTTAACATTATTTTTAGTGATCTCCGACTGGCGAAGTCGAACATCATTAGCGCCGACGTGGATAACAATCTTACTGAATTTACGTTTAGCATTAGCCAGCACTTTTAAATTTGCCAAGATGTCAGGCGCTCTGGCTCCCGGTAAACATTGGACTATGGCGGCTGGTGTCTCTATTTTCACGTTCCGTACAATAGAATCGCCAATTACTAGAGCACTTTCATCAGGTTTCTCAGTGGGTGCGTCACCGAGTGGGGAGAACCTGTTTGATGTTTTGATTGGAACGGAAGAGCGGTGTTTTGACCCGCGACTATGCCGCCTTACAGTCACCCAGTTGCCCTGCTGCATGGGCACAACCGGAACCGAACAATGTACAGGAGTCCCTGAGCTAGTCGCATCCAAAGCAGTATCTACAGCCCTCACATTCTTACTATCCTCAACTAAAGTTTGGATGCGTGTCTCTAGTTCTAAAATCTTCTCTGTCAGCCTAACTATTTCCCTGCATTTATCACATGTGAATCCCTCGTCGCCGACAGAGAGAGATAAACTGTACATGTGATATGAAGTGCAAACAACAAGAGAAGGAGAAGCCATTACTCACCGTGATTGATGAATGATACCAACTTAACTTACCACTTACCACTGTTGTTTGATGAACTTGTGAAAAACGGAGCGAGAGAGAAATGAAAACGGAGCGAGAAAAAAGACAACAATAATAGGCGCGAATAGAAATGCAAATGGAACCGCGAGTAACAAGCTAACCGGCTAACGTGCTGCACGCGCGCTGCACTCGCGGTTTTAAAAGCGAACGATCGCAAACCTCTCAGCAGCACAACAGATAGGAACAAACTGAAGCAATCGATCAGTGAATGCCATCAAGAATGCCATATGAATGCCATATGAATCTGAGTTTCATATGAATACGTATGTGTGAGATATACATCAAGATTTCTGACTGTTTTCCAGGGGGCGCCGTAGAGCCCCTGTGCCACGCCCGGGTCCCAGCCTCTGCGGCGTCCTAATGGCCGCGGATTCCAACGTGTGTGCCAATTTTCAAGAGTTTTTGAGCACGTTAAGGCCCCCAAAAACCCCCGGAAGGTTGAAATAAAAAATAAATAAATAAAATAAATAATAATAATCCTTAGGGGATCAATAGGGCCCTGCGCCTTACTGGCTTGGGCCCTAATAATAATCCTAAGGAAATCAATAGGGCCCTGCGCCTTACCGGCTTGGGCCCTAAATATAGCTGCAAGCAGCGATGGCGGGCCCAAGCCGTCAGTGCAAACGCCACCCCGATTTTCGTACATGTACGTGAAACGTAGCTCGAGGCGCACTCTTTTGAATGTTTAGAGGTGGCGCTATCGAGCCATTTTGCCACACCCACCTCTGAAACATATATCAGACGTAAATTTTCGCCAGTTCTGATGCGTGTGCTTTGTTTTATGACTTTTCGAGCATGTTTAGGCCCTCAAAGATGCGATTAATTCCGGAGAAGAAGAATAATAATAATGATAATAATAATAATAATAATAATAAGAAGAAGAAGAAGAAGAAGAAGAAGAAGAATAAACAGAACAGATCCAAGAGGGTCCTCACACCATCGGTGCTCGGGCCCTAATAATAATAATAATAATAATAAACAGAGCAGATTCAAGAGGGTCCTCGCACCACGGTGCTCGGGCCCTAATAATAATCCTAAGGAAATCAATTGGGCCCTGCGCCTTACTGGCTTGGGCCCTAAATATAGCTGCAAGCAGCGATGGCGGCCCAAGCCATTAGTGCAAACGCCACCTTGGTGGCATCAGGAAAACGGTGCACAGCAAGCACATGCATTTACAGTAACCCTCTGGCGGTCTGGTTTTGAGGGATACAGCAATGAAAGGGTTAATCCAAACAATCAAGACTGTGAAACATGTACACACACAACAATACATAAAACTTCGGTAACACTTTCAATAAGGTTTCATTTAATAACATTAACTATATTAATTAACATGAACAATACTTGCATAGCATTTATTAATCTTAGTTAATATTCAAAACTTATAAACATTATTAAAATTTAAAGTTTTATGTGTTAACATTAGTTAATGCACTGTGAATTAACATAAACATTTTGATTAACTAACATGGTAACACTTTATAATAATTGCACACTATGAATCATTAGTTAAGCATTAGTAAATAGGCACTCCATCCTTTATAAAGCATTGTTCTAGCATTAATAGGCATTAGTAAGCAGTTTATAAATACAGCTATAAATGTTTTGTTCTTGAGCATATATAAAATGTTTAATAATTGTATTTTCATACTTTATTAATGATCAATTTAACATTTATAAATTATTACGTTATTTGCAAACCAGTTATTTAGGAGTTGTCAGTGGTTCATAAGATCATTTAGAAAGTGTAAGTAAAAGATTAATAAATTTTTTAAATGTATATTTATAAATCTTATTATTTAGACACATCATAATAATTGCTCAGTGTGTTAATAAATTCTTTATTAACACATATTCCTGCTGTAATTCATGATTAAGTCAGGTAGTTATAAAACATTTAGCAGTTGCCAGCCATCTATTTGTGTCAGCTCATCTAAAGTGAGGACTATTTCTACATTATAAAGCATTTACAATGGATATTTAAAGGCTCATTTATCTTCCAAACAGAAAAGTTAAACAAACAAAACACAGAGGGATACAGAACACACAAATATTGTTTCAAGATGCAAAAAATGAAACTGTACACTTGTTAAAAATGAAAAATAAATCTCTGCAATTTCATTGTAAAAAATGGAAAAAAAAATTCAAGTGTATAGTTTCATTTTTTGCATCTTGAAAAAAAAAATCTATTTTGTATCCCTCTGTATTGTGTTTATTTATTTATTTATTTATTCTGTTAGGAAGATAACTGAGCCTTTAAATCTCCTTTGCAATAGATATGCCTCATAAATAAAGAACAAGGCATTTATAGCTGTATTTATAAACTACTTACTAATGACTATTAATGTTGGGACAATGCTTTATAAAGGATAAACTTACTATTTACTAATGCTTACCTAATGATTTATAGCATGCAGTTATTATGAAGTGTTACTGCATTTTGTAAATACAGCTATAAATGCCTTGTTCTTTATTTATTAGGCATATCTATTACAAAGGAGATTTAAATTGCAAACGCCTTTTGGGATAGCTTGAACGGAGTTGAAATGGTGATTTATTAAAGTGAGAGTAAAAAAAGATAGCAGTAATTATCTTATATCTTTAAAGTGCAGTTTCCAAACAATTCAAAACTTTTTACATACAGGGAAAAAGCTATTCTGAGGAAACATGCTTAGTTTCAAAAATGTATAATGCTCAGGGGCCACAAAAAATTAAAACTATCAATGAAAATTGTTTAAAGGTGAAGAGTGTAATACCAAGGATGATAACCTTAATCCTGATGAGCTACCTGATCTGCCTGTCTATGTATCAGAATGAAAAATAATGCATAGAATCAGCTGAAATGTTCTGTACTGTCAGTGTGTATGAAATGTCCTCTCACTGATAGGATAAGAAATATTTAAAGTCTTGACCATTTACTGCTCATATCAGTTAAACAGAATAACAAATATATACATAAAATAAGTTAATATGTATTTTACTACCAATATAGTTTCATATAATTGTTTCAAAAATGCTTATAGATAATTAAAATTTTAAAATGGTTATAGATCATAAAATTGTTGGCAACAATTTCCAATAAGGTCATTAATATATATATATATATATATATATATATATATATATAGTTATAGATCATAAAAAGTATTGGTAATCATTTACATTAAGGTCTCTTTGGTTAACATAAGTTATTGCATTAATTAACATGAACTAAAAAGGAACAATATATTTTAAAATCATGTATTAATCTTATTTAATGTTAGTTAATACTAACATTAAAAATATTAATTTTATTTTAATTCACAATACATAAATTAATGTTAAGATACATCTTTAAATTTTAATATTGTATTAATAAATTTTTAACTTAACATTAACATTAATAAATGTTATAGAATTATTGTTCATGTTAACTAGTATAGTACAATAATATAGTTTAGTTATAATATAGTTAACATTAGTTAACATAGTTTAATCAAAACTACAAACTAAGTATGAACAAATGTTTTACTATATTTCTTTGTGTTAGTAAAAAATTCTTTGTTAGTTCATGGTACAGTAACTGAGTACATTAACTAGAAATTTAATTAATAATGTAGTAGTCAATGTTGAACATATCATTAATCAAGATTAATAAATGCTATAAAAATATTGTTCATGTTAACTGTTATGTTAACTTATATACTGTTAAAAATTGAAAACTTATCGAAAAGTGTTACAAAAAGTTTTACATAGTTCTATCTGTGTGTGTGTGTGTGTGAGTGTGAGAGAGAGAGGGTAGAGAGAGACTAACATTAATAAAAGCTATATAATTATTGTTCATATTATTTAATATAGTTAATGTTAATAACTGAAACCTTATTGAAAGTGTTACCAAAATTTTATATATTGTTGTGTGTGTTGTGTGTGTGTGTGTCTTACATGGTCTTGATAGTTTGGATTAACCATTTCATTGCTGAATCCTCAAAACTAGACTGCCAGAGGGTTACTGTAATGCATGTGCCCGCTGGGCACAGTTTCCTGATGCCACCGCGGTGGCGTTTGCACTGACAGCTTGGGCCCGCCATTGTTGCTTGCAGTTATATTTAGGGCCCAAGCCAGTAAGGTGGCAGGGCCCTCTTGTTTTCTAAAGGATTATTATTAGGGCCCAAGCCAGTAAGGCGCAGGGCCCTCTTGTTTTCCTAAGGATTATCATTATTATTATTATTATTTTTTATTTTATTTTTTTTCAACCTTCCGGGCATTTTTGGGGGCCTTAACATACTCAAAAACTCTTGAAAATTGGCACACACATTGGAATCTGCAACCATTAGGACGCCCACAGAGGCTGGGACCCGGGCGTGGCACAGGGGCTCTACAGCGCCCCCTGGAACACAGTCAGAAAACTTGACGTATAGCTCACACATACTTGCACGTATTCATATGAAACGTGGTACACATATAGATTCTCATTGAGCCAAACAACTTTTCCACTGCATATCATAGGCTCCGCCCAAGAGGAAGTCGGCTATTTAGGGCTGTTATAAAAAGCGCATGCTCTGGAATTTGATATACCAACCGATTGCCACCAAACTCGGTGAACATGATCTCAAGACATTGGGGAGGCTAAATTGCGAAGGAAATTTTGATATCTCGAACGGTTTGCCCGTGGCGAGGCGATGAAATTATGGCGAGAAATGAAAAACAGGAAATGCCTAATAACATCCACATACATAGTCTGATTTTAATCAAACTTCAGTGGTTTGTTTGTTGTATGATGCCGATCTTATAGATGTGACTATTACGAGTCAAAGTTATAGCGCCACCAACTGGCAGCAGGAAATGTGTCATTTTCAAAATGCTTTGAATTCAGCATCTTATTTTTACTCTATTTGCTTCAAACTTCATCAGAATAATGTCAAAACACGGCCGATGTAAAACTGTGAAGGGAATATTGATATCTAAAATACTGTTGCCATGGCAACATGTCAAACTTGAAAATTCTTTTCTGGTGATTTTGAGGCAGATAACATGTTTAGAATGACATGAAACTCAACACACACATCAGTATTAATGATAAATAGACACTGGCAAAAGCTCATAAATGGGTGTGGAGGAGGCACTCTATAGTGCCAACTTTTGTCAAAAGTGGGGGTGTTAGTTTTAGCTACAGACACCAAACTCAATACATATTGTTATTAGCTACAACCAACAGGAAGTCGGCTATTTTTATTTTAATGTGGATTTTTTGGAATATCAGGCTGTAAATAAATTCATACTCCTCCAAGCAGAAACAAGTAGTTCACACCAAACTTTGTCAACATGAGGCCAAGATACTGAAGATACTAAATTGCGAACGGATTTTGGATATTTTGAACGGTGTTGCAATGGTCCTTTATTAAAGTAACAGTAAAAAAGATAGCTGTAATTTTCTTGTATCTTTAAAGTGTAGCTTCCAAACACTTCAAAACTTTTTATATACATAGAAAAAGTCATTCTGAGGAAACATGGTTAGTTTCATGACTTTAAAAAACTCTATGGATAAGAGAAAATTAAAAAACTATCAGACATGTGATCACACTCTATCTCTATGTGTGGGAGTGGGGGGGGGGGGGGGGGGGGGGGGGGTGTTAAGTGTGAGGGGGTTGGTGAGAGACAGAGAGAGAGAGAAAGAGAGAGACTTTTAAACATCTGTTTAATCACCAGGAAAAAAAAATCAGTAATTTTTAGTTGTTGTTTGTATTTTTTGCATTACAATTTGAGAAATGTCTTAGGCCTTATCATTTTCTGGCAGTTTTAGGGACAAAAAAAAAGGGTTTCACTTTATTTTGATAGTCCCTTTAACACATTCTATTGACTATAAGTAATGTTGCACCTACATTTCTACTAACTCTCATTAGAGTGTTAGTAGTATATTAGTTGACTGGTAGGGCTAGGATTAGATTGTTGACACGTTCTTGAAAAATTACTTATAGTCAGTAGAATATCTGTTGGGTTCCAACACAATAAGGAGTTAGTAGATATGAAGCAGACAGTCTACTAATACTCTTATGAGAGTTTGTTGACATGTAGTTACAACATTACTTAGTGTCAACAGAATGTTCAAAAGGGACCATCAAAATAAAGTGTTACCCAAAAAAGTCCTAGAACCAGTTAATTTGTAGGGCACTGACAACATAATTTGGTAACACTTTATAATAACTGCACGCTATGAATCATTAGGTAAGCATGAGTAAATGGTTAGTTCATCCTTTATAAAGCATTGTCCCAACATTAATAGTCATTAGTAAGCAGTTTATAAATACAGCTATAAATGACTTGTTCTTTATTTATTAGGCATATCTAGTACAACGGAGATTTAAAGGCTGTTACCTTCCTAACAGAAAAAAAAATAAACAAACACAACACAGAGGGATACTGAACACAGAAATATTTTTTGAAGATGCAAAACATGAAACTGTACAACTGTACACTTGAATTTTTATTTTATTTTTTATTTTTTCAATGAAATTGCAGAGGTTTATTTTTGATTTTTTTATCAAGTGTACAGTTGTACAGTTTCATGTTTTGCATCTTCAAAAAATATATCTGTGTTCTGTATCCCTCTGTGTTGTGTTTGTTTAACTTTTCTGTTTGGGAGATAAATGAGCCTTTAAATCTGCTTTGTAAATGCTTTATAAGGTATAAATAGTCCTCACTTTAGATGAGCTCATAAAAATAGATGGCTGGCAACTACTAAATGTTTTATAACTGCCTGACTTAATCATGAATTACAGCAAGGATATGTGTTAAAAAGGCATTTATTGCATTATTATTTACCCACTGAGCAATTATTATCGTGTCTAAATAATAAGGTTTATAAATGTACTTTTAAATAGTTTAATAATTTACTTAGACTTTCTAAATGATCTTATGAACCACTGACAACTCCTAAATAACTGGTTTGTAAATAACTTAATTTAGAAATGTTAAATTGATCATTAATAAAGTATGAAAATACAATTATTAAACATTATATATATGCTCAAGAACAAAACATTTATATCTGTATTTATAAAATGCTTACTAATGTCTATTAATGCTGTAACTATGCTTTATAAAGGATGGATCGACTATTTACTAATGCTTAACTAATTGCTTAACTAATTCATAGTGTGCAGTTATTATAAAGTGTATCATTTGGAATTATCTGCACATGGATTTGCTCTGGAATTTGATATACTCCTCTGAGGATTACCAACCGATTGCTTATTAATGCTTAGTCAGATATGACTGCGCTAATGCAACACGCATCACCGCGGATGAGTAGCTGAGTATCTCTTCAGCAAGCAGACGCGCAAACTGCCGCGAATGAAACTGAAAGTAAGACTCAGACGCTCAACACACAATCATCTTCATTACAAGTAGTAAGACAAATTTATTTTTTCAGTGCTGATGCCGCGTGCTCTCCTATTGCGGTCTTTGATCTTGAAATGAGCTGATAATTAATAAAATGCAGTGCTTATCTTTTGATTTCGTTGACGTGAACTTCGTTTTATTTAAATATAGCGCGGGAATTGAAGATCGGATTTATATCTGTTTTGCGACTATGTGGCCAATGGAAATGTTTTAACAAATCAGATAGCTATCCGATCAGCGAAAACGCATGAAATGACCAGGTGTAAACGGGTCCATTCATAATCTATGACAAAAATACTATTATAAACTAGGTTAGTGGATAATTTAGCAGCAAAAGTTATTCTAGAAAATTCATGAGTGCACAATTTTATAAAATCTAAACATTTAGTGAAATAACATTATTTAGAGGGGAACAAATAAAAGTGAATATGTGAAGGACTAAATCTGGTAAAATGTTACACATTGCTCTTTGTATTGTTGTAAAATACATTAATGAAAACAAGTAAACATTTTTTCATAAATATAAACTACAAAATTAAAAGACATTTCTTAGCACAGTAATGAAGGCAGCAACATATGATAGAGGAGTCCTAACTATCATGCTGCCTCCATTACTGTGCTATACATTAGATTATTAATAGCCTTGATAGGACAGAACAAGAAACGCTACAAATAATCTTTCATTGCGCAAAAGCATTATAATACGAAAAGCTCCAATACAGAGTGGCACAAAGTGCTTATGCACTTCCTGTGCGCAGAATGATGTGCTTGAAGCAACACAGAGTCACAGTGCGCAGCACCGCACAAAGAAGTTCAAAGCACAAAGGAAAGAGATATTGATGCGTAGCTTATTAAATCTGTGCCATAGTTTATTGAGCTTTTTCTTTTAACAGTTTTAAATTTTAGTTATTGTGCACTCTTGGAGAGAGTTTCATCGTCTTGACTGTCGTAACTGTACGTGACAGTTTGAATGCTGAATGGAGGATGACAGACAGACGCAGCAGAGAGAAGAGTTTACGTGAACTTGAATTTAACGACTTAAATATTCATCTGTACCTCACATTAAACTATGGAACAGCTTCAGAACACTTAGACTTTGACTTTATTGTGCTTTATAATGTGTTTGTGCTTTCGTGGGGCTTAACAATAACACAGAATAGTATATGCACAATATCGGATTTGGATTGGTCTCTTCTGACCGATACCTGATCCGCAGAAAATGACTGTATCGGAGCCGATACCGATACCGATACTGAGTATTGGATAGATGCATCCCTAATTTGTATTTCAGCAATATATGTTTGGTACGTCTACATTTAACAGTTGCAATGTTGTGTTTTGAGTTCGGTATTAAAGGCGAAGCTTGATGATGCTGTGAAAGAGGATGGTCACGGATGAGGTAATAAATTATTTTTTTTTTTTTATTAATTGGACCTTCCACAGTTATTCAAACAGTGAATAAATTACACAGAGAATGCGAGCAAAGAACGTTTACATTGTGAAAGAACATTATTACTGACTTAAGTCTAGCGCAAGTTTAAGCGCACTCAAAAAATTCCCCTTATAATCAGTAAAGCTGTCTACATACGGTTTTATGAACGAATCTCTTACATTATACGTACATCTTCACTTTGTTGTTTATGATGAGAGAATTTGCGTGAGAGCTGAATTCAGTTAGCCAGTGTGTGCAGTGAACAAAAAAACTCATCTGAATGCCTCTGATTGGCCATTGCATTCATAAGTTCAGCAGACTCGTGTGTGATTGGTTATAATGCGCAACACTGTAAAAACGCTTTAAAAAAATAATGGCGCAACATTGAGCAGATCTAAATTTAATGCTGCAGTCAACACTTTTCATTTCATTTTCATTTTATTCACGACAGCCGTAATGGATTTAGTTTAACGTTAACTGTACAGCAGAGCATATGTGTCTGTGTGTTTCCATAGTTTCTACAAGCAGAAACTGGGAATATTACATCACTGATAGGCGACAATGACCAGGGACAAGTCATTATTTAAAACTGGAGTTTCTCTGGAGTTACAAATCCTTGGGAACTTTTGGTATAACATAAATGCACAACATATATATACATATTGTACATATACTTACATATTGTGCCTTTAACAGTGCTATTAGATAACTTTTGATATGATTTAATGCTGTATAAATAAAACTGTATTGAATTGAATTAACCATAAATGCAGATCTGCTTGATATATATCTGATGTAAACTTCATAAACAAGTTTTTATACAGTAAGACAGTTTGTGATTGTGATTATTTTGTATTGATTGTCACCAAAACGGGGCCATTTAAAACCTTTAAATGTCTTCTAATGGCTGACACAACACATGCAGGTAAGGGGTTCCTGATGTTACAAGATGGCGCCGCAGACGGCAGCCTCTGTGTTTGGCTTTCCAGTTTTTGTACTGTTTTTGTTAGTTTTTCCTGGTTTTTGTTTCTCAAACACAATCAGTTTTACCAGGGAGGGACTGCTGAACACAGAACACACACAATTTTCTACTGGATTTTGTTTATTCAGACGTTTTGCTGAATGTTGTAGTTGGTGGAGCAGCGGCGCTGATCAAATGCTTTAGGACGCGCAAACGGGGGACGCAAGCCGGTGCGCTCTTGAAGCTTAGACGTGGATTCAGCTGTAGGACTCTCTGACCACTGCATGGTTCATCTTATACCGACTTACAGGCAAAAACTTAAATCTGCTAAACCTGTAGTAAAGACTATAAAGAGACGGACCAACGAAACAGAGCGGGCATTATAAGCCTGTTTCAAATGTTTTTCGAAACAAGCATGTTCACCTTGAAATTGGCTTAAAGGTAAAAATGCCCATAAAACTTGTTGGAAATTATTCATTTCTATCACTACTGTGAACTGATCACACAGAATATGAAGAATATAAAAAAATTCAGGAGTCTGCTGTCAGCACAATTAGAGATAAGATATCAGCACAACAACACACTCAGCAAAATATTGTCTTATCATTATCGATAAAATCCCAGAAAATTATCGAGATATCATTTTTTGTCAATATCGCACACCCCTAATTTATGTTATTTAATTGATATAACAATTTATTGATAATAATTGTTTAAATTAATATAATAATTAATACTTTTGACTCATCGATTTTCTTAAAAATGGCTTAAAGGCTGAAATGTAAAGTTTATCATTTTATAAACTTTCTGTTTTTGTGAAAACTTGTATCTGAACTGTAAATTAGGCTTTTTACAGTAATTTTAGTTTAATATGGTACTATAGACATTGCCCTACCTCACTCATATGGTATTCATTTTATATGTGCATGTCTTGAAAAGGTCTTAAAAAGTCTTAAATTTGAGCTTAAAAATCCTGCAGAAACCCTGTATAATATTTTCACTGAACAGAATAAACAAATACATTTATTTATCAGATGATTTATCCAATATGACTTTCAAATAGAAGCATTCAATTCACATTTATTTGTACAAGTATGAAAGTTTTTAAAACTACAAAAAGTAGTTTTGCCACAGCATTTGCAGTAAATCAACAGTAAATACAAATATCAACCATGGATTTACTACAATAACCACGGTGTAACTATGACTGTTGTAGTAAATCCACAGTAACTACATGATCATGGTCTTACTACAGCATAGTAGTAAACCAAAGTAACTACAAACTTTATCATGTTTCAAAATCTATGGTTACCACAGTTTCAATCCAGCATTACTATAACATTACCACAGTAGAACCATTTCAAAACCCTAGGTTTGGAAAAAACATGATTACTACAGCAATGGTTACTACAGTTTTACCTTAGTAAAACCATAGTTAACTATTGTAAAGGTACAGCGCTTTTCACAATATATATCATTTCAAAGCAGCTTTACAGAAAATGCAGATTTCAAGGTTACAATTAAAAAATATCCTTTAAACAGCCAGAGGTGACTGTGACTCACTGTGGTGCATCTTCTGGCAACACAAATGTTCATATGTCAATATTTAAAGTCATGTTCAGTTAAAAAAGACAAACATTATTAATTGGTAAGTTTGGCGATTTTTCAACCCACTTTATCCACCTTATTTTTAAATGCGGAAGTAAGCTGTTTTCTGTGAATGTGCGAAACTTCTGCTTTATTAGCTGCGGTACAGAAATTATGAGAAGAATAACAAAATGCAAATATAGCTGCAAGCAGCGATGGTGGGCCCAAGCCATCAGTGCAAAAGCCACCCCGGTGGCATCAGGAGAACGGTGCACAGCGGGCACATGTATTTACAGTAATCCTCTGGCAGGTTGGTTTTAAGGGATACAGCAAAGAATGGGTTAATCCAAACCATCAATTTAAGTGATACATCAATGAATGGGTTAATCCAAACCATCAAGACTGTGAAACACACACACACACACACACAGAACAATATATTAAAAGTTTGGTAACACTTTACAATAAGCTTTCAGTTATTAACATTAACTATAGTAATTAACACGAATAATAATTATATAGCATTTATTAATGTTAGTTAATATTGTTTAAATCTAAAACGATATGGGTTTATGCACTGTGAATTAACATGAACATTTTGATTAACGTGTCAATAAAATTGGTTTTGGTAACACTTTACAATAATGTCATTTGTTAACATTAGTAAATGCATTAACTAACATGAACTAACAATGAACAAGATATCTTACAGCATTTTTAATGTTGGTCTTCATCTGTGAGCTGAACTGTTTTATTGTTACATTCAAGATTTTTATTTGTCACATACATGATTATATAGAGAGATAACCAGCAGTGAAATGTGAGTCAGGTCCGCTCCATGGACAGTGCAAATATTATTGAATACAAACACAGAGGAAATATACATAAATAGGTATAGATAACATGAAATAAAGAATAAAATTTAAAGAACAAAATATAAAATAAAATAAAATGTGCATGACAGTATACTGTAGACTTAAATATTAAGATAAGCAGGAATGTACGAGAGAGGAATGTGCAAATAGGTTGTACATGGTTGTCATGTAGCAGCAATACAGAAAGTGCTGTGTGCAAATGACACTGTCAGAATGAGGTAGAGAATAATGAATATCTTATTGTTAAGTGATTATTAAGTGGAGTCAGGTTGATGTTAAGAGGCTGAGTTTGAGTTTAGGAGCCTGATGGCCTGGGGGAAGAAACTCCTCCTGAGTCTCAGTTTTTGTCATCAGGCAGCGGAAGCGCTTACCTGATGGCAGCAGAGTGAAAAGACAGTTACTAGGGTGGTTTGAGTCCTTGATGATTTTGACAGCTCTGCTTCTGCAGCGTTTGAGGTAGATGTCCTGCAGAGAGGGGAGAGCAGACCCTGAGATGCGCTCAGCTAAGCACACAACTCTCTGCAGGGCTTTGCAGTCTTGACTGGAGCTGTTCCCATACCACACTGTAATACACTGAGGTAATACACTTTCTATGGTCCCTGAATAGAAAGTTTTCAGGATTTGTTGTTGAGACCCTGAATTTTCTCAGCTGTCGCAGATGGTACAGTCTTTGCCTGGCTTTATTAACCTGTGTTTGAATGTGTGTAGTCCAAGTCAGGTCCTCTGAGATGTTTACACCGAGGTAATTGAAGCTGCTCACCCTATCCACAGGGGTCCCACTGATCATAAGAGGAGTGTAGGGCCGCTTCTGTCTCTTCCTGAAGTCAACAATCAGCTCTTTAGTTTTGCTCACATTCAGAGAGAGACAATTGTCCTGGCACCATGATGTAAGTTTCTCTACCTCATCCAAGTATGTGTAGGAGATCCTTGAACGGACACACATTCAACGAACAGATTCATTCCAGAGGAATGAGTCAATCTCCGGTTTCACCTCTGAGAGTCGTAAAAGTAACTAAGGATCCAAGACGATGCCTAAGTGTCTGGACCAAGATCCTGTCTTGTTAATCATTATCTCCCCAGAGATCAGAACTGCTAAAGAGAATCAATTTTACCAACGCAGAACAAAGGAAACTTCTGGTGGGAAAGATACCAGATCCAGATGGTATCTGAACCTTGACCAGCCAACGTATAAATTGACAAACTTATCAACAAATGCGCGATGGATTTACAGTCGTAGGCCTGAGTTAAACATGTGCCAGGACTCCTCTCCCGGACACCTTCTGACCTCAGGAGTACTGGCGGCCCATCCTCGGATGCATTCCTGAAAATGTGCCTTTTTCAAACAGACAAAGGAAACACGCAAAAGTGCGCCAAAACTCCAAAAGACAATATTCAGGACTTTTAAGTAATGAAAATGTATTCCCAAATTATGCGTGTTATGCCTTAGATGTGCTTGATATGTTAGTAAAACATACGCTATGTTAATCTATCCATTATAAGGTCAGTACCATTTTAACCTATGTATTATGAGGGTATGAATATGTGTGTGTGTGTGTGTCATGTTTGGTGTTAAACGAAAGTATATTTTATTTGCAACAACTCTGTGTGGATGAAATGTAGAAATTAGGTAAATCCTGTAACGTTATAACGTTTATCAAGATTATTAACAAAACCCTGCAAGGATCTTCGGTCACGTGATTACACTGGCAGCTCATTAATTTATGCAGAGAAATGGAGCCTAGGAAGCTGAGCTCCACCTTGCAACAAGCAGATTGGTACCCCAGCTCCGGCCGGGCTTAAGATGGCCTGCTTAAATTCTAATGTTCAACTAAACTCAACACTCTTTGCCATGGTTTGAAAACTGCTTCAACTCATGCGCTCATATGCCGCATCAAACCATCACCTCATTCCAAAACTTCAAGCTCTTCAAGAAAACTTCTGCAACCAAGAAAGGAAAAGAAGAACTTCGAGCACGTCTCATCCAGCCAGGCAACCCACCAATCACAGCCGGAATTCCCTAAGAGACGTCAGACAAACAACGGTTCGCCAGCCAATCAGCTAAGCCCGGGGATTCCCTCAAAGAGACAAGACGAGCCTCTGCAGCAAACCTTCTAACAAATAAAACAAATCTCTTATCTATTGGTTGAAAACGGCGCAAAGTTGTTGTTAATGGGAAAGATAGAACTAAGCTCTGCTTTGTTGACTTTCTGATAACCACCGAAGTTGAGACTTTCTTCATAACTCATAATTCTGCATAACTCCGTGATTTGTGTGTGTGTATGTGTGTGTGTGTGTGGTCGTATATGTGTGTTTAGATGATTTAGTCTCATGTAATCTTAGAAGTAGTTCAATAAACTTGTCTCATTGTATAGAGCATTGTCTGTGTTTTATATTTGATTCAGTTACTGCCTTGCGCTGTCGACCCTTTGCTACCTTGCTCAAATTTGATAAATTACTATTTTGTTTGTTTTATTGTTGGCCACAAAGCAAGATAAACAAAATTGTTAACATATACTGACTTTAATGTCTCGCTGGACGAGCCGTTAAAAGGTATAAATTATACATTTTGATTAATAGAAATTAATCAAATCAATATCTATCTTTATGATGCAATTTCGTAAAGCCAAAAATTCAAAATAAAGATTAAATCATAGCTAAGTTCCTAAAGTTATAGGATTTTGGTGGAGATAATTTTGGGCAGCACAAACTAACTGTTCAAGTATAAAATTGACACATGCTGTTGTATTTGTTCTATTTTATCCGGAAGAATAGATCAAAGACAGAGAAAACAGTTGTTGCGCTACTGGGGACTTTTATTATGGCATGCCAGTGTGAATGAACTCTGAGTTGTTGGTGTTTGTAACTGCAGTAAAATTAAAACTTTTGTCTGCCAAAGACAAAGTAAAAGAGAAACCCAAGCGTTTTCCTTGTGTGTTCCTCTTAATAAGGCCTGTATAGTTTTGATTCATTAATGCGTGTCCCATTGGTGTGATCGAGCTATTTATCTCCCTGGCACACGAACTCAGGGTAGCTCCCTAAGCTTCGTTGCCATCCAAAATTCACTAAACTAGTGAAAGCGACGTTGACTCAGAAAGGAGTGTTCAAACGTTATGTTGTGGGAGAATTTTGATCAAAGAAAAGATTGTGTGATGATTATCCACGTGTGTTGTGTCTGTCAAATAGACTAACACGAAGGCTGAGATTCGCCGCTATCTCAGTAACATTATTATTATTAATTGCAGTAAAGCTGCTGATTAATTTGCCTCACTCTAACGAGAGGAGAGTCTGAATAACTTAGTGCTTTTGCATGTTCTTTGCGAACTGCGCCATCAGTTCAAGAAATGCTCGTAAGTTTATTCCTTTGCTATTAGTTCACAAGCTACACCTGTATTTGCGTCACCACGGTGACAGCTGTAACCACAGAAGTTCCAAGAAACCTCTTCCTAGGTAGCTTTGAAGTGCGCATGCGCGGTCAGCCAGTGCCATAAAGCTAGCACGGGTGCATTGCAGTCTACGCAATGCTTTTTATAGCATTGCTAAAGGGCTAGTAGCTAGCATAGCATTTTGTGGTTTGAATTAGTCTGCGTTTGAATGCAGTGTCAGCAATGTACTGGGTTTTTGCTTTAACCTTAGTCTTTAGTCACACTAGTTCCTGTATCTCTCTCTTTCTGTTATAATCACTCATCCTTTTGGAAAGAACATGACAAATGTTGAATTAATAAGCTTTTGCGATTTTAAAGCAGGGTGTTAATCTTATTTGTTTAAAGTTGTCATTTCCCTTTCAGTTAAACACTGTGGTTTTATTGACAACTAACTTCGTCCTCATTACTTTAATGACAATTTTGAGTAATTATAATTGCTCGTATTGACTTTAATGACATTGGGGAATATTGATTTTGGATTTGGAACTTTAATTCAATTTTAATTTTAATTCATTCTCATAATTATTCACAGTTTCGGCTTCCATATTGTATTTTACTTATTGTAGGATACTCGTGGATTAAGTAATTGTAATTGCTTTTATGATTTTGATGACAAATGTCATTCATTTTTAATCATTAACTATCATTTATCATTATCATTTATTACCTTGAAATTTTAATTTCATTAGTAATTAATTAGGGTGGGGCTTCCCTAAGACATTGATACTTAATTGATTAATTTAATTATAATTGCCCTTGTCAATTTTAATGTTGAACTCATTAAAATTTAAATTCTTAATTATGATTTTGAATTGAAATTGAAATTCAATCTACAAATAAGACTCGCCTCTCCTTGTCAGGCCATACTTTCGCTCAGTCATTTATTTAATTACCTCAGCTAAGTTTTCCTTCGCTTAAGCATGGTAGTATAGCGCTCCCCCTAGTGTTTGGTTGGTGCAGCGACGGTCGCCTTCATGGTGAGTTGCGGTGGACGAGTCACCTGTTCTGACGTAACCTAGTGCCGGCTGGGGGCTAAACCGAATATTTAAGTTTCAGTGTTGCAGGTGAGGGCCCGCAGTGGAGGCTCGGCATTTGTACACGCATGGGAGGAGTCAACAGAGGCTGGTCAACAATAGCTTGGGTACACCACCTTGTTCCTATTTCGTTCGCTCCGGCAAACAATTAGGCCAAGGCTTAGCCCATTCTCTTTGCGAGCCAGTCGTTGACGCGCCTCACCCGATAGGCGTGTTCGTGCCCCTATAGCCATGACTGTTTGAGGCCCATTGCAATACTGGCAGCGTAGTATTCAACCTAGCCTTACAGGAGCTCACTGAGTGCGCTCAGACGGAGGGCCCAGCCACCAAACTCTGACTGGGTCAGCCTAAACTCATCACCAAGCCTAGCGGATAAGAGCATCAGCCCACCTAGCTAGCGAAACATCAAAAGGGAAAATTAGGGTCTTCTGTAATACTTAGGTCAGTTAGCATCTTCTGCTACCGCAGTAGGCCAACTCCTAGGGATAGCGACCCCACAGCGCCACCACCCTGTCAACCTTGTCATTTTTCTTAACATTGGGAGCAAAACCTCACTCTTGTTCTCTCTCTCTCTCTCTCTCTCTCTCAGCTGTCCTCTTCTGATTTGACTACTGCTGCTGGTTTTTGGGTTTGTGTTTGTGAAAGTCATAAAGCAGAGCATTTTTGAAACATTTAATAAATATTTGGGGAACAGGAACACTTTGTTTCAAAATTGTATGACATTTACTGTACCTTCCCTCCACATCCTGTGATCCTACCCAGCTTAGGCTCAAGCAGGTCAACTGGAAGACTGATAGGCGTCCATCAAACCTCGAACACGCGTCTAGAAATGCTTTGGTTGGTGAATGGTTGTCAATCCGACTAGCTGAGAAACCCACACTGTCATTGTTATTGGTTTCTTTCGCCCCGGAGGAAATTTCAATAACAATCACAGTCCTGGCATTGAGAAATCCTTTTCCAAACCCCTAGCTAAAATCACCCTTCTGAATTAAATTTAAAAAACATTTTTTTACCAAAACAGAAGAAAATTTAACTATACTTATTCTGTGACCAGAAAAGTGTATTCTTATTTGTCTCTCTCTCTTTCTACTGTAGCCTTAACCTTCTTCCCTTGAAAAAAAAAGAAAAAGAAGAGGGAAGCTTTCTTTTATAGGAACATTGGAAGCATCCAAGTGTTATCCTGTTCTTTGCTGAATACTATTCTGTGGTTTTCCATTGTGTTTTGTGTTCCTCTTGCTTTCCCCAGTTCTCTAGCTGTGCTACCTGTGTGTGTTTACTAATTGTCCCCACAGAAATTCCAAATTAGAGGCACGCCTACCAGAGTACCACAGGCTCAGGGAACCACTTTCACCCGCACATTACACACTCAACATCAGCCACACCCGACATTGCACACTTACACCCTTATTCTGCCCTGCTTGTTTGTTTTATTTTGTTTTTGTTTTTTTTGTTTTGTGATGTTCCTCCAGGTCTGTGTCAGGCTCGGTGCTAGATCTCCCTTGCCGTGTCAAATCATGTCTCGCACAACAGACCCCGTTGGCCACTGGGAAGACCTCAAGATCTGGCTAAGTGTTGCAACAGACAGCCTCCTACCTCAGGCAGCTGAAACACTAAAGCAGCAGACACAGGACCAGCTGGATGACAACATAACGAGCCACATGAAACAGAACCCAGGTCAGAATTACAGTCACAAAGAATTAGCCAAGATCACTGGCTCCTTAAGTCACACACTCATCGCCACCCTCAAGCTGAGCGACAGGCAAGCTGCCCACCTCCAGCAGGAGCTGACACGCGCACAACGACGCATCGAACAGCTGGAACTGGAGGCTCAGGAACGAAGGGAAGAGCCAGATGAAGTGGAACAAGGTGCCACAGATCATCGCACGGCTTGGACCTCAAAGACCTCGACAAGCTCACCAGGAACATTGGCAAATTCACTCCAAATGTGCCAGGTAGTCAGGAGATCAAAGAATATCTACAGGATGTTGATTTTCATCTGGAAATGAGACCCAGTGTCACCGACAAAGATAGACTGTATTTGATCCGAGCAACATCTAGCTCGGAAGTTCGCAGTTTCCTGGACCGCCAGCCAGCCCACATAAAGACTGATTATCACCTGCTCAGAGAAGCCCTCATTAAAGAGTTCTCCGACCCTGAGTCCGAACAAGGCCTAGTGGCTGCCCTGGAGACAAGACAAGGACGTCATGAACCTCCTCAAGCATACTACAGCTGACTCAGATGAGCATATTTCAGAACTCGCAACGAACCTGACATGGAAGACGATCTGAACTTCAAAGCTCTCTTCCTAAGAAACCTCCATCCCCGAGTAAGTCACCATCTTGGCGTTCTCGCATGTCCACGAACGATGAATGCTCAGCAGTTGCGAGACTTGGCGCAGAAAGCCTATGGCAAACAAAAGATGACCTCAGAAAAGGGCGCCAAAACCCCAGCAGTTCTTGACTTCAACACTCAAAGTCAAGGGCTGGCTCTAGAGGGCACCCAACGCCAAGACACTGCCAAGCCGCCACCCAGAGAATGGAATGCACCCTCGTCCAACAAAGAACGAGACTCCCACGCTGGTACCCGATCTAAACAGAGAAACAACCGCTGGGAGGGACCACGTGGACCACAACGCTCACCTGGACGTCACTGGGAAAATTCATGGGACCAATCAAGACCGCATGAGAGTCATTGGGAGAGATCATGGAATCAACCGAGCTCATTTGGAAACTCAAAATCCAATGGAAACTCCAAGGGAAAACGACAAACTCACGCTGGAACGACCAGCCCAAGGAATCGGCAAAAGAATTCACAAAGATTCCAAGCTGACCGAGCTCAAACCGAATCCACACAAGAACAAAAGACACCACCGTGTTTCGACTCACAAGAACTGATGAAGATGATAATGAAAGAATTCTTCCAACGAAAGGAGGAGGATCGGAAGTGGGAAAGAAAGAGAAACCAGATTCAGCCTGACTAGCAGCCGGAAGAGAAGGCAGCGACCAGCTGACCCAACCAGCCACAGAAAACAGCACTCCCTCACCTCACTCTCACTGAACCGTAACTACCCTAACTTCAGATGGACACAAAAAACCACCTGAAAGCCCAGCAACACTCAATGCTCCAGATCACAGCAGCTTCCAACAAACACCTGAACAGATGAATGTAATGACACTGTAACCTTCACAAAGCCCCGTGAGATCATCGCCATCACTTCGATTCTGCCAGTGTCCAAAGAAAGTGTCTGCCGATCAGAGCTCACAGATGACACTCACCTTGCTTTCTACGCTGTCTCAACACAGCCCGCAACAGAGCCACCTGTACAAGCAACACTCAAGGCCCAGAGTCCCTCAAATGACTCAGCTGCAGAGGAACCCTACGCCGGGTTCAATGCACAAATCCAAAAAATCCTGAACGAGGCGAATGCCCTCCACAGCGAGTTGGATCACCAAGAACTCAAAGAGGTTCTGCACAAATACAAAGACACTTTCGCAAAAGATTCCCTGGATTGTGGCCTAATCAACATCCACACGGTGCGCATCCCGACAAACCCAAATGCGCCACCCACATTTGTGCGGCAGTATAAAATTCCAATAGCGTCATATGAGCCAGTGCAAGAAATTGTTGACTCCATGCTGAAAAAGGGGGTCATCCGGCCCTGTAACAGCACATACTCTGCTCCGATATGGTCAGTTCTAAAGCCCAACGGCAAATGACAGCCCACCATCGAGTATCGCAAGTTGAACCAGCAAGTACCCTTGTCACGATGGCCTATGACCCAGTTGGACCAAGAAATTCCAAAAATCAAAGGCTCGACGGTCCTTTCCACACTGGACGTCGCCTCTGGGTTCTGGACAATCCCTGTCCACCCCGATGACCAACACAAGCTGGCATTCACGTTTGGCAATCGACAATACACCTTCACACGGTGCCCCTTCGGCTATGCCAACTCACCAGCAGAATTCAACATCTTCTTGAACAAAGCATGCCCTGACGCCAGAGCCAGAGGCAACCTCGTCTACGTGGACGATGTCTTAATTAAAAGCTCAAGTGTGGAAGACCACCTCAAAGAAATCGATCACGTCCTAAACCAGCTGACAACAGCAGGAGCTAAGATCGCCCTTCACAAAGGACAGTGGTGCAAAACCAAGGTGAACTATGTCGGACTGCTTGTAGGAAGAAACGGCATCGAGCCACAGTCGAACCGCACCCAAGCAATCCAAAGCATAAAGACACCGACTAACATCTCTGAGCTGCAAAGCTTTCTGGGAGTGTGCAATTACTCACGACAGTTCATCGAAAACTACGCTGACATCGCACGACCACTAACTTCCCTCCTGAAAAAGGATGAACCCTTCGTTTGGACAGAAGCCCAGGACACAGCAATGAGCCAGCTCAAACAGCGCCTGTGCTCTGCTCCGTGCCTGGCCTACCCAGACCCAGGAAAAGAATTCTATCTGGATGCTGGATTCTCCAATCATTGCCTCAGTGCAGGCCTATACCAGCTCCATGACAAAGACAAGCGAGTGGTCGCTTATGCCAGCAAAACGCTGCTTTCCCCAGAATGCAAGTATTCAAACTGCGAAAAAGCGTTGCTTTGCGCTGTGTGGGGTATCCAGCGTTTCTCTAATTACATCGGTGCTCAGAAAGTCATCATTGAAACGTGTCATCAACCAGTTACCTTCCTCAACAGCCAATGAATCAGAGATGGCGTGGTAACCAGTGCACGCATAGCTACATGGTTAATGACGCTCCAAGGACGAGACGTCGAGGCAAGATATGCCCAAAACCACAAATCATCGCTGGGAAACGGGTTAGCAGTTTGCCAAAACTGTTCAACGGATATGCTGTACACCTCAGCGGAACCTAAAGAACCGTCACAACCTCAACTGACAAACTACAGGTGCTTTCAAGAGAATGTGTGCGCAGGCATGCCCACAGCATATGTCGATGGCTGCTCCTACAATCAACAGGGCAACTTAAAAGCAGGAGCAGGTGTGGTCTGGCTCAACAACGACCCTTACCCACCACAACAATTCAAATTAGGCCCTCACTCATCGCAATATGAAGAAATAGCGGCCATCCTCATTACCCTACAGCTGGCTGCCTCCCACAACATCAAAGAACTCTTGATATGTACCGACTCCAACTACGCCCGTCTAAGCTTCACATGCCACCTAGCTGGATGGAAACAGAATGGATTCCAGACAGCTAACAACAAGCCTGTCAAACATCAGGAACTCTTCCAAGCATGTGATGCCATTGTCACTAAACGCGACATGATCATTTATTGGAAAAAGGTTCGAGGTCATTCACGTCAACCAGGACAAGACAAAGACTTCAATGACCAAACCGATGCCCTCGCCAAAGCAGATGCATTACATGGAGAGTCCTGGACATTTCAAGCCCTCCCACCCAACCCAACTGTGGCAGCCATAACCCGCCGCCAACACGCCACTGGCGTGCATACCCCCGCCTCCTCCCACATTGCCCTATCACCTCAGTTCGTTGCGGACGATCTCCTCACCCTCCAAGCTGCGGATCCGACACTGCGAACTATGGCAGCCCACATTTCTGACCCATTAACTCATCCAATTACCACCCCCGACCTAGCCACCTCCTCCGACCTCCGCAAACTCCACTCAATCAAGCACATGCTGCATCTACGAGACGGTGTTCTCACGTATGTCCCTGAGCCCCTCCCTGCGCCAAAGCTCGTAGTCCCTCAGGGCCAAAGGGGGATTATGCTGACACACGCCCACGATGTACCATGCGCAGGACACCACGGAGCCAAGGCCACCTATGAAACACTCAAGCAAGTAGCATACTGGCCTGGCATGCAGCAAGACATAGCGGAATATGTAAAAGGATGCCTGGTGTGTTGCCAGTTCCAACCGGCAAACCCAAACCACCGAGCACCACTACAATGGAAAGGAATGACCTTCCCATGGTCAGACCTCCAAATAGACTGGGTAGGACCCCTACCACGGTCAACACGGGGTAACAAATACTTCCTCACCGTAGTTTGCGAATTCACAAAGTGGATAGAGTGCCTCCCAGCTCCCAATGATACAGCAGAAACGACAGCCTGCCTGTTAATGAACCACATCTTCTCAAGATTTGGACTGCCTTTAAGAGTCAACTCTGACCGAGGAACCCACTTCACCGCCGAAGTCATGCAGTAAGTATGGAAACTCCTGGGCATACAGGCCAAGCTTCATATAAGCCATCACCCAATTTCCTCAGGTCAGGTCGAACGGGCCAACAGGACAGTGACAAGCATGTTGAAGAAGTATGTGTCCGCCAATCAAAAGGATTGGGATATCAAGCTTCCTCTGGTACTGATGGCCATAAGGGCCACCCCTCATCTGTCTACCGGAGTACCCCCGTTCGAAATGTTGACGGGGCGACATATGACACTACCACTACACCTGCTGTACCAACCGGGTGACTTGAACCTCGTCACCGCTTACACCACTCACCAGTACCTGGAAGAGTTGCATCAGCACCTGAGAACAACTTTCGCCTTCGCACAACAAAATCTCCAAAGAAGCGCAGAAGGTCGTAAAGCCTACTACGACCGAAAGGCCTCTCACCAGGAACTCAATGTCGGAGACAAAGTTTGGTACTACAGCTTCGCCCAACCAAGGCATAACACTTCCCATCGCCTGTCAAAGAAATTCCTACCTCACTGAAGAGGACCCCACGAGATTGTGGACAAGCTCTCACCTGTGGCCTACCGAATCAAAATCAGACAAGGCCAGAATGAGCCAGTCCTTCGATGGGTCCATAGGAATCAGATAAAGAGGCACCAAGGTTCCGACCAACAGGGAAAGGGGGAGGATCAAACCCACTGACACAGACCGACAATCCCATACTCTACTCCACACTAATGATGTCTGTCATTTTAGGGAAATACATGGTTTTGTTTCGTTTGTTTGTTTTTTTTTTGTTTTTGTTTTTTTTACACAACTACACACGCTCCTCCACAGCACTGCTAGGACTAACCTCTAGTAGAGAGGAGTTACTCCACACATGTGACACTCATTTTACTCTCGTGAACTCAGTCAGTGTCCTTGTGTCTCTTTGTGTTTTCCGTTTCTCTTTCTCGCTCCGTTTTTTTCTCTCTCTCCGTTTCCTCTCTCATTATAACTTCCTTTCACCTAGTCCCCTCATCAGGGAACTCCCTTAACTGATCCAGGTACCGATAGTAGGATTGACTCCCCTTCACCAGAAGTGTCGTAACTTGTGAAAGCCGTTGTTAACCTGCAGAAGCTACCCCACGGTCTCAAATTGAGGCAACTCAAGCCGAAATCGTCGGAAACCGATGGCTAGTCAATACTCCTGCACGTACCGCTACCCTCACCTATGATCAACATGACACTGTCACTCGCATTATCCTACCCAACCAAACTTTATGGATTAATGTCCCTAAAGGCTCAATCCTCCATATCGACGAGCTAGCGTTGTATCACCTTATCGACGATGAGTATCAGGACGAACTCGAAATCTCAATTTTTTTTTTTAACAGCATTCTTTCACCCTTGATCCAGAATTGGAAGAAAGGATCAAGGAGGAAGGAACGCAACTCATTGACTTGACTCCTGTAAATACAGCCTTAGAAGCTATTGGTCGCCTTCCGCCCCCTGGCGCACCAATCATTCGGTCTTGGTCTGCCGCTGACACAGCGCTTTGCATCTCTACTATTGTAGGATATGTTGTGACCTTGACGCTGGCCTTCCTCCTGCACAAGCGAGTGAACGCCGTACAAGAGTCTTTCAACAAATGCACATCTGGCATCCCGTGCATTTTCCGACGTGTTAAAACTGACCAAGAACCTGAACCTGAAATCCCAACAAACCTGATTGAGATCACACCTATACCGCCTCGTCGAACCACGGACAATTAGATCAATAAGTTACAATTACAAATCACCAACAACCCTGAACAATGCACCCCTACATCGACTGAAGTGTTCCTAACCCAGTTATCCCAAATTACCCAAGTCCTGCACCGGAATTCAGTCAAGTGATGGAGATGTTGTTTGTATCTTGTGTGTTCCTGTTCTCTCTGCTTCTTGTTCCAGTGCCTGCCGACGTTCGCAATGGGAACCTCACCAAGCAAAAGGGGGATGTGTAGGAGATCCTTGAACGGACACACGCATACATAAATGCAGACTCCTTCCAGAGGAATGAGTAAATCTCTGGTTTCACCTCTGGAAGTCATAAAAGTAACTAAGTACCTTAGACGGTGCCTGAGTGTCTGGACCATGGTCCTGTCTTGCTAATCATTATCCCTCCAGAGATCAGAACAAGCTAGAGAATCAACCTCACCAGCGCAGAACAAAGGAAACTTCTGGTGGGAAAGATACCAGATCCAGATGGTATCTGAACCTTGACCAGCCAACGTATAAATTGACAAACTTATCAACAAACGCGCGATGGATTTACAGTCGTAGGCCTGACTTAAACATATGCCAGAACTCCTCTCCCGGACACCTTCTGACCTCAGGAGTACTGGCGGCCCATCCTCGGATGCATTCCTGAAAATGTGCCTTTTTCAAACAGACAAAGGAAACACGCAAAAGTGCGCCAAAACTCCAAAAGACAATATTCAGGACTTTTAAGTAATGAAAATGTATTCCCAAATTATGCGTGTTATGCCTTAGATGTGCTTGATATGTTAGTAAAACATACGCTATGTTAATCTATCCATTATAAGGTCAATACCATTTTAACTTATGTATTATGAGGGTATGAATATGTGTGTGTGTCATGTTTGGTGTTAAACGAAAGTATATTTTATTTGCAACAACTCTGTGTGGATGAAATGTAGAAATTAGGTAAATCCTGTAATGTTATAACGTTTATCAAGATTATTAACAAAACCCTGCAAGGATCTTCGGTCACGTGATTACACTGGCAGCTCGTTAATTTATGCAGAGAAATGGAGCCTAGGAAGCTGAGCTCCACCTTGCAACAAGCGGATTGGTACCCAGCTCCGGGGCGGGCCTAAGATGGCCTGCTTAAATTCTAATGTTCAACTAAACTCAACGCTCTTTGCTATGGTTTGAAAACTGCTTCAACTCGTGCGCTCATACGCCGCATCAAACCATCACCTCATTCCAAAACTTCAAGCTCTTCAAGAAAACTTCTGCAACCAAGAAAGGAAAAGAAGAACTTCGAGCACGTCTCATCCAGCCAGGCAACCCACCAATCACAGCCGGAATTCCCTAAGAGACGTCAGACAAACAACGGTTCGCCAGCCAATCAGCTAAGCCCGGGGATTCCCTCAAAGAGACGAGACGAGCCTCTGCAGCAAACCTTCTAACAAGTAAAACAAATCTCTTATCTATTGGTTGAAAACGGCGCAAAGTTGTTGTTAATGGGAAAGATAGAACTAAGCTCTGCTTTGTTGACTTTCTGATAACCACCGAAGTTGAGACTTCCTTCATAACTCATAATTCTGCATAACTCCGTGATTTGTGTGTGTGTATGTGTGTGTGTGTGTGTGGTCGTATATGTGTGTTTAGATGATTTAGTCTCATGTAATCTTAGAAGTAGTTCTATAAACTTGTCTCATTGTATAGAGCATTGTCTGTGTTTTATATTTGATTCAGTTACTGCCTTGCGCTGTCGACCCTTTGCTACCTTGCTCAAATTTGATAAATTACTATTTTGTTTGTTTTATTGTTGGCCACAAAGCAAGATAAACAAAATTGTTAACATATACTGACTTTAATGTCTCGCTGGACGAGCCGTTAAAAGGTATAAATTATACGTTTTGATTAATAGAAATTAATCAAATCAATATCTATCTTTACGATGCAATTTCGTAAAGCCAAAAATTCAAAATAAAGATTAAATCATAGCTAAGTTCCTAAAGTTATTACAGTAGTTAGCAAATGTTAAAAAAAAACAAGACTTACGGTGCACAGTTCACATTTTCGCCAGGCTGCATCTCTGACGGATTTGTGACTTTCATGTCTCCCTCCAGCGGCCAAATCACAGGCTGACGGCGCACCCGATGAAGGTGCTGTGTGCACCGTAGGAACTGCACCAGCTCTGAGTCTCACTTGGTTCTTGCTTTGGCATCCCATGTTGAACTGCATGATATATTGCCAAAATGACAATCCTCCGGTCTACAGTGAACACTACACACCACCGCGTTTTTCGAAGCAGATGCATAGGTGAAGTCCCATCTCTTCACCTGCACAAAACGCACCGAAGTACATACCGTCCTATTTCTTGTTAGGAAATCTGTGGACTCGATATCCTGACAGGCTGGAGTTTGTGCAACTTCCACGTGACAATGATAAATTGAAATAAAAAATACCTACCGAAAACACACTGACTCGCAACCACTCCTACTGAATACCAACAGACTGAGCGCAGCAAACGACTCCCTCTCATGATGTAATATGACGCAATGTTAAAAAAAGCATTTTTTTTTTGAGGACAGTGGTTGCGCAAGATGGCGGCCAATGAGGAAGCAATTATGTGCAGCTGAGGCGTTTATGCTTTCCATTCCCTGATTTTAACCTAAAATTTTTAACCTGGTCACAAAATATCGTTTGATTATGCATTAGGCATTATTTTTATTTTGTTTTAAAAAGTCGCTTCTTTTGGTTTGTTTAATTAAAGTTTCTAACTTGACGGCCGGTAACCAAGTCTTCCTGCACATGGATGCTTCGGATTGCATGATGAAACGCAAAGTCAAGTCAAGTCAAGTCACAATTATGTATATAGCGCTTTTTACAATGCCGATTGTTTCAAAGCATCTTTACAGTATTAAACAAGAAAATAGTGTGTCGAAATAGTGTGCCATTCTCCTCTGGCCAGACGAAACCAGCAAGTCAAGTCACCTTTATTTATATAGCGCTTTTAACAATACAAGTTGTGTCAAAGCAACTTCACAATATCAAAATAGGAAAATTGTGTGTCAATAATGTAAAATGACAAGATTAAACACTCAATTTTCAGCTAAAGGCATTTCATTACTGAATTCAGTGATGTCATCGTCCAGCTCAGTTCAGTTTAAATAGTATCTGTGCAACGATATCGCTGGAAATGAAGTGTCCCCAACTAAGCAAGCCAGAGGCGACAGTGGCAAGGAACCAAAACTCCATCGGTGACAGAATGGAGAAAAAAACCTTGGGAGAAAGTCGGGGGCCCAGTTCATCTCTGGCCAGACGAACCAGCAGTTCAATTCCAACTGCAGCAAAAGCCAGATTGTGTAAAGGACTCATCTGGTTCCTGTAGTCTTGTCCCGATGGCTGTCTAGGTGACGAGGTCTTCACTGGGGATCTGTCTCTGGGGCTCATCTAGGTGTCCTGATCTCCGCTGATGTTCAGGGCTGTAGAAGTCGTCTCTAGGTGCTGATCCACCATCTGATCTGGATACAGCCTGAATCCAGGTGACTGCAGTGACCATCTGATCTGGATACAGACTGGATCGGGTGGCTATGGTGATCTCGGAAAAAAAAAGAAACCGACTAATATTAGTGTAGATGCCATTCTTCTTACGATGTAACAAAGTACATCGGGTGTTATGGGAAGTGTTCCCGGTTCCGGCTGACCTAATTAATGCAGCCTAACAATGCTTTAATGGATTTGAATATTAGAAGCATATTAGTGTGTTATGTGTGAGCCAGGTTAAAGACATGGGTCTTTAATCTAGATTTAAACTGACAGAGTGTGTCTGCCTCCCAAACAGTGTTAGGTAGATTATTCCAGAGTTTGGGCGCTAAATAGGAAAAGGATCTGCCGCCCGCAGTTGATTCTGATATTCTAGGTTTTATCAAATGGCCAGAGTTTTGAGAACGCAGCGGACATGGAGGACAATAATGCGATAAGAGCTCGCTCAAGTACTGAGAAGCTAAACCATTCAGGGCTTTATAATAATTAACAAGATTTTAAAATCTATACGATGTTTAATAGGGAGCCAGTGCAGAGTTGACAGAACCGGGTTAATGTGGTCAAAATTCCTGGTTCTTGTAAGAACTCTAGCTGCTACATGTTGAACCATCCGTAGTTTGTTTATTAAGCGTGCAGAACAACTACCCAATAAAGCATTAGGTCATAGCATAGCATAGGTCTCAATTTAGATATATTTTTAAGATGAAAAAATGCAGTTTTACAAATGCTAGAAACATGGCTGTCAAAGGAAAGATTGCTATCACATAGCACACCTAGGTTCCTGACTGATGACGAAGAATTGACAGGGCAGCCGTCAAGTGTTAGACAGTGTTCTAGGTTATTACATGTGGGGGTTTTAGGTCCGATAATTTAACACTTCTGTTTTTTCAAAATTTAGCAGTAAGAAATTACTTCTCATCCAGTTTTTTATATCGACTATGCATTCCATTAGTTGGTGTGTTTCACTGGGCCACGAAGAAATATAGAGCTGAGTATCATCAGCTTAACGGTGAAAGCTAACCCCATGTTTCCTGATGATGTTTCCCAAGGAAAACATGTAAAGCGTGAAAAGTAACGGCCCTAGTACTGAGTCTTGAGGTACTCCATACTGCACTTGTGATCGATATGATACCTCTTCATTCACTGCTACGAATTGATGGCGGTTAGATAAGTACAATTTGAACCATGCTAATGCACTTCTACTAATGCCAACAAAGTTTTCTAGTCTATTCAAAAGAATCGAATTGGTGATCGATAGTGTCAAACACAGCGCAAAGTTCCAGTAGCACTAATAGAGAGATACAACCACGATCAGATGATAAGAGCAGGTCATTTGTAACTCTAATGAGAGCAGTCTCAGTACTATGAAATGGTCTAAATCCTGACTGGAAATCCTCACAGATATCATTTTTCTAAGAAGGAATATAATCATGAGGATAGTACCTTTTCTAGTATCTTTGACAGAAAAGGAAGATTCGAGATCGGTCTGTAATTGACTAGATCTTTGGGGTCAAGTTGTGTTTTTTTAATAAGAGGCTTAATAACAGCCAATTTGAAGGTTTTGGGGACATATCCTAATGACAATGACGAATTAATAATAGCCAAAAGAGGGTCTATGACTTCTGGAAGCACCTCTTTTAGTAGTTTAGATGGAATAGGGTCTAACATACATGTTGTTGGTTTAGATGATTTAACAAGTTTATGCAATTCTTCCTCTCCTATAGTAGAGAATGAGTGGAATTGTTCCTCAGGGGATCTATAATGCACTATTTGATGCGATACTGTAGCCGACGGCTGCATGGTTACAATTTTATCTCTAATAGTATCGATCTTGGAAGTAAAATAGTTCATAAAGTATTACTGCTGTGCTGTTGGGAAATGTCAACAACTGTTGATGCTTTATTTTTTGTTCATTTAGCCACTGTATTGAATAAATACCTGGCGTTATGTTTGTTTTCTTTTAAAAGAGACGAAAAGTAATCAGATCTAGCAGTTTTTAATGCTTTTCTGTAGGATAGGGTACTTTCCCGCCAAGCAATACGAAATACCTCTAATTTGGTTTTCCTCCAGCTGCGCTCCATTTTCTGGGCTGCTCTCTTTAGGGCGCGAGTGTGGTCATTATACCACAGTGTTGGACTCTTTTCCTTAATCTTCCTTAAGTGTAAAGGAGCAACCGTATCTAAACTGCTAGAAAAGAGAGAGTCCATAATTTCTGTTACATTAAGTTTTTCTGCGCTGTTGGATATGCTGAGGAATTGAGATAAATCAGGAAGATTACTTCCAAAGCAGTCTTTTGTGGTAGAAGTGATGGCTCTACCATACTTGTAACAAGGAGTAGAATTTACAGTTTTAGCTATATGGAGTTTACACAAGACTAGATAATGATCTGAGATATCATCGCTTTGCTGCAGAATTTCAACACCATTAACATCAATTCCATGTGACAGTATTAAATCTAGAGTATGATTTCGACAATGAGTAGGTCCTGACACGTGTTGTCTAACCCCGATAGAGTTCAGAATGTCTATGAATGCTGATCTTAATGCATCTTTTTCATTATCAGCGTGGATATTAAAATCACCAACAATTAAGACTTTATCTGCAGCCAGCACTAACTCTGATAGAAAATCAGAAAATTCTTTAATAAAGTCTGTATGATGCCCTGGTGGCCTGTATACAGTAGCCAGTATAAACATCACAGGGGATTTATCATTAACACTTTAGTAGTTTAATTCTAGGTTACAACAAAGTCACATTGTGTAGAGGACTCATCTGGTTCCCGTGGTCTTGTCCCAATGGCTGTCTAGGTGATGAGGCCTTTGTAGGGGATCTGTCTCTGAGGCTCATCTAGTTGACATGGTCTCCGCTGACATTTAGGGCTGTTGAGGTCATCTCTAGGTGCTGGTCCATCACCTGGTCTGGCTACGGACCGGATCCGGGTGACTGCAGTGACCATCTGATCTAGATACAGTCTGGATCTGGTGGCTACGGTGAACTCAGAATAAGAAAGAAACAGACTAATATTAGCGTAGATGCCATTCTTTCTAACGATGTAACAAGCACATTGTGTGTTATTGGAAAGTGTTCCCGGTTCCGGTTGACCTAATTAATGCAGCCTAACAATCCTTTAACAGGTTTGAATAATAGAAATGTGTTAGTCTGTTATGTGTGAGCCAGGTTAAAGAGAGGTTTTTAATCTAGATTTAAACTGACAGAGTGTGTCTGCCTCCCGAACAGTGTTAGGTAGATTGTTCCAGAGTTTAGGAGCTAAATAGGAAAAGGATCTGCCGCCCACAGTTGATTTTGATATTCTAGGTATTATCAAATGACCAGAGTTTTGAGATTGTAGCGGATGTGATGCACTATAATCCAATAAGAGCTCACTCAAATACTGAGGTGCTAAACCATTCAGGGCTTTATAGGTAATTAGCAAGATTTTAAAATGTATACGATGTTTAATAGGGAGCCAGTGCAGTGTTGACAGAACCGGGCTAATATGGCCATACTTCTTGGTTCTAGTAAGAACTTTAGCTGCTGCATTTTTAACCAGCTGGAGTCTGTTTATTAATCGTGCAGAGCAACCACCCAAAAAAGCATAACAATAATGTAATCCTTGAGGTCATGAACGCATGAATTAACGTTTCTGCATTTTCCATTGAGAGCATAGGTCGTAATTTAGATATATTTTTGAGATGGAAAAATGTGGTTTTACAAATGCTAGAAACATGGCTTTCGAAGGAAAGATTGCTATCAGATAGCACACCTAGGTTCCTAACTGATGACTAAGAATTGACAGAGCAGCCATCAAGTATTAGACAGTGACCTAGGTAGGTTCTTGTGACTGGTATGATACCTCTTCATTCACTGCCACAAACTAATGACGGTCAGATAAGTACGCCATGCCAGTGCACTTCCTCTAATGCCAACAACATTTTCTAGTCTATTCAAAAGAATGTTGTGGTCGATAGTGTCAAACACGGTGCTAAGATCCAGTAGCACTAATAGAGAGATACAACCACGATCGGATGATAAGAACAGGCCATTTGTAACTCTAATGAGAGCAGTCTCAGTACTATGATATGGTCTAAATCCTGAGTCAAAATCCTCACAGATACCATTTTTCTCTAAGGAGGAACATAGTTGTTATGATAATACCCTTTTTAGTATCTTTGACAGAAAAAGGATATTCGAGATAGGTATGTAATTAATTAATTTGTTGGGGTCAAGTTGTGGTTTCTTAATGAGAGGCTTAATAACAGCCCTTCAAACTGGCTGTTATTAAGCATATGGGACATATCCTAATGACAATAACGAATTAATAATATTCAGAAGAGGTTCTATTACTTCTGGAAGCACCTCTTTAAGTAGCTTAGATGGAATAGGGTATAACAGACATGGTGGTTTAGATTATTTAACAAGTTTATACAATTCTTCCTTTTCTATAGAAGAAAATGAGTGGAATTGTTCCTCAGGGTGATTATAGTGCACTATCTGATGCGATACTGTGGCTGATGGCTGCATGGTTACAATTTTCTCTCTAATAGTATCGATTTTGGAGGTAAAGTAGTTCATAAAATCATTACTACTGTGCTGTTGGGAAATGTCTAGACCTGCTGATGTTATTTTTTTTTTTTTTTGTTAATTTAGCCACTGTATTAAATAAATACTTGGGGTTGTGTTTGTTTTCTTCTAAAAGAGATGAAAAGTAATCAAATCTAGCAGTTTTTAAGGATTTTCTGTAAGAGAAAGTACTTTCCCGCCATGCAACATAAAATACCTCTAGTTTTGTTTTCCTCCAGCTGCGCTCCATTTTCCGGGCTACTCTCTTTAGGGCGTGAATGTGCTCATTAAACCATGGTGTCAGACTGTTTTCCTTAATCTTCCTTAAGCATAAAGGAGCAACCGTATCTAAAGTACTAGAAAAGAGAGAGTCCATAATTTCTGTTACATCATCAAGTTGTTCTGGGCTATTGGATATGCCAAGGAATTGAGATAAGTGAGAAAGATTACTTCCAAAGCATTCTTTTGTGATAGAAGTGACGATTCTACCATATTTGTAACAAGGAGTTGAATTTGCAGCTTTAGCTATATGGAGTATACACGAGACATCATCACTCTGCTGCAGAATTGCAATGCCGTTAACATCTATTCCATGTGAGAGTTGTAGGATATCAGAGCGAATCAGACAACTTAAGATTCGGTCAGATTGGTGTTAGAACCACCAAAAGAGCCAAATTCCACAAAGAGGCCCAGGATCCCGAGACAACAGAATGTCATAAATCAGATTCCTAGCCCTCCAGCCCTCTAAGAAAGCCTTATCAACAAGCCTCTTTCACAGAACAGCTTGCAACATTAAAACAAAAGGAATACTTATTGATAATTCCAATTCAGGAAGGAGATCCTCAAATTTGGGGCAAGTAATCAAGACTGATGGTCAAAGAGATAGCCATCACATGTGTTCCACGATAGAAATCACACGCTTCTTTTCTCCACATAGAAGACAAAGACTGAGACTGAAATTCTTTAGGAGACATTTTAACCTCTCTCTAGTCCAAAGAACATGTTGTTTTTGTTCTACGCAGAACTACACACAGAGACTTTTTTTTCACATGCACCAAAAATCATATTAAAAGGACTTATGAGACTTATCATTTTTATGCATAACTCCATATAATATATGTAGCCCACACAATTAACTATCATGTTTTAATCACATATTGTGTATGTCTTTTTAATAACTGGGGAATAGCTTAAGGGTTCATATCCTTGTTTGGTATGTATGAGTTTGAAAAATCATGCTTTAAATGTTTCTTCCAATCAATTCTTTGTCAAATGTACCATAGTCTTGTTATAGAAGTCACGTCCAAAATTATACTTTACAAGAGCGGGAAAATTCGGACCATGTGACTGATACAGGATTTATGATGAGGAAGAAACAGAGCAACACCCCTAAGCTAAGATCATTTCTAATTGGTCAAGACGTCCAGATAGGACGGTCTGAAAGCCAAGTTTAAATACTCAGGACACCATCAAATTATGCTTTTTCGTCATTGCTTTTTGCTGCTTCTTCTGTTTCTCCTAAGATGTCTTCCTCCTCTTCTTCTTCTCTTTTGCCACCGTGTTTTGACGCTGCTCTTTGAGCGTGCTCTGGCCTACGTGCCAGCTGCCAACACAATGAGAAGAAAACCCACCTAGTCTCATTACATCCTTTTATTCTTTTACTGTAATTTTTTGTCTTTCCGTGAGAGTTTCATTAAGTTAAGTTTGCCGCAAAGTCCAGCTCCGACTGCACCCACCCAAACTTCAACCAGACCAACTCCGCATCAAGAGCAAACACCCAAGACATCACTACAAACGACCACTGAACTCAACCTCGGGAAAACCCCTTTCTACAATGACACAAGGGAATCCCTTAAGGCAACACAAGCAAGTACAACCTCCAGATTCTAGCTGAGCTGGTGTATTTAATATAAATTTTAGCCTCATTGAGAAACTCAATGCGAGGGTTAATTAAGTGATTGATGGTTGTTCAGGTCTATGCAATTGCACATTGCTGTAAACTTGGGATTTCACATTTTCATTCTTTAAACTCATTCTTTCCTCACTTTCTCTCTTTCTGCAACTTGTATGAATGTGTGAATGCATGTGTTCATGTGTTAGATTAGTTTACATGTCTTAGATTTATTTAAATAAAGTCTTATTTATATTTAAAAGAGAAGTATCTTGTGTTTTGTGCTTACAAGTTAATGTCTTAATCTGCCGATCTTGTTACTGTGCTATTTAATAGTCTTTTCACTATATTTTGGATTTTAATATCCAGTGCAGAGTTGATGTTATACGGCTCGTTCACTGAATCGCTGCCGACTCAGTGATCCGCCGTAAAACAGTGATTCTGTTCAAATTCCCTAGAAAATCATAGATGATTCCCTTTGAGCTAAATTGACTTTGTTTCCCTTATTTACCTATTAACCCTTACAGAGTATTAAATCTAGAGTATGATTTTGACAATGAGTAGATCCTGACACGTTGTCTAACCCCAATAGAGTTCAGAATGTCTATAAATGTTGATCCCAATGCATCTTTTTCATTATCAATTTCATCCATTTCAACAAGTTTATAATCAGTGATCATATCATTTACAAAAAGTGCTTTCATAGAAAGGGATCTAATATTCAATAAGCCAAGCTTTATCATTTGTTTATCCGTATTATATCTGGTTTTTTTTTTATATTTTTTTTATTTGTTGAACATCAATAAAATTGTTACTCTTAAATTGGTTTGGACGTTTTTTTTTTTGTATTTGCTAGTTCACTAGTTTTTTGTATTTGCTAGTGTCACTAGTTTGCTAGTAAGAGACACAGTCTCTATAGTGTGATATCTTAGGTGAAAGAGTCTCTATGTGCTGAGAATTAACTGACTTCTGTGATGTGAGGCGGCTAGCAGACGGTCGGTTTAGCCAATCTGTCTGCTTCCTGACCTGGGCCTCAGTTAGTCAAGTACAAACTCTAAGACTATGTGGAAGATTTCTAGAGAGAAGAGGCCATCTCTTTTTAACAGGTCAGGTCTGCCCCAAAAGCTTGTCCTTGTCTATGAAACCTATGTTATTCTGCGGGCACCACTTAGACATCCAGCCATTGAGTGACAACAGTCTGCTATGTATCTTACTGAATTTACATTTAGCATTTGCCAGCACTTTTAAATTTTCTAAGATGTCAGGAACTCTGGATCCCGGTAAACACTGGACTATGGTGGCTGGTGTCTCTATTTTCACGTTCCGGACAATAGAATCGCCAATAACTAGAGCAATTTCATCAGGTTTCTCAGTGGGTGCGTCACTGATTGGGGAGAGCTTGTTTGATGTTTTGATCAGAACGGAAGAGTGGTGTTTTGTCCTGCGACTATGCAGCCTCACCATCATCCAGTTGCCCTGCTGCGTGGGCTCTGTAACCGGAACCAAACAATGTACAGGACTCCCTAAGCTAGCCGCATCCAAAGCCAAATCTAGTGCCCTCACATTCTTACTGTCCTCAATTATGGATGCGTGTCCCTAATTCTGAGATCGTCTCTGTCAGCCTAACTATTTCCCTGCATTTATCACATGTGAATCCCTCGCTACCAACAGAGACAGATACGTTAAAAATGTGGCAAGTGGTGCAGGTGACAATGCAAGGAGAAGCCATTACTCACATTTCATTTCGGGGTCACACTTGTGTTGTTCGCGGTCAAAACTGACCAAACACCCGAAATGTAATTTTTTATTATTTTTTTTTCTTCAGTAAAATCAATGTAGTTAGTTAAGTTTATTATTATCCTTTCGGAAATTCTTTTTGCATCTGTGGCAACTCCTCAGTGATCAACAACAATTATTAACAAATACAAACAAACATTAACAGATTACAATAAATACAAATTGACAGACCCAGCATCAAACCACATTCCTTTCCCTACAACAGAGTCACTGCCATAGATGTAAAAATGACAACTGTGATATCACAAAAACTTATTTAACAGAGCTATACTGGAGGATATAAAGGATCTTTGAGCATGGGCAGTCCGTAATAATGGTACCCTGTACCTTCGACCAGATGGTAATAACTCATATTTACCATAAAGAGGATGTGATGCATCCCGAAGAATTGCATGGCTTTTCCTCACAGCTCGAAATTCACATAGTTTTATCATACTATGCTGTTGTTTACCTGTAATCTTACTGGCCATATTAACAATTTTATTTAGTTTGTTCTTATTTACTACAGACAGTGAGAAATACCAAGCAACAAAGCTGAAAGTCAAAATACTCTCCACAAATGAACGATAGAATAGAGCCAATAAATGTGTATCCACACCTAACTGTCAAAGCTTACGCATTAAATACAATCGTTGCAGTCCTTTCTTATAAACAGCTGCTGTATTTAAATCCCATGTCAGTTTTTTGTCAATGATTATCCCTAGATATTTATATTCATTTACGGCTTCAGTGCCCTCACCATTGACAGCTATTTGTTGGTGTGTGTCTCTTTTTGTTCTAAAGTCAAATATTATTTCTTTAGTTTTCCTGATGTTTAACTGAAGGAAACTAGATTGACACCAATCAACAAACTCATCCACACCTCTACGATAGTCCACTTCATCATCAGTGATCAAACCAACAATTATCATATCATCTGCATATTTGATATTAAAAACATCAGATGAATAACCTCTACATTCATTTGTATAAAGGGTAAATAACACTGGAGAGATAGTACTTCCCTGTGGGGCCCCTGTGTTGGTAACGATAGAGGAAGACAAAACAGAGTTTACCCTAACACACTGTACTCTATTAGTCAAAAAAGACTCAACCCATCTAATGAGTCTACTATTCACACCCAGCTTAAACAATCTTTCCATTAGAATATGTGGTCGTATAGTATTAAATGCAGAGGAGAAATCTATAAACATAACACGGGCATATCGCTTTGGTTGATCAAGATGACTATAAAGTCTATGCAGCATATACAAGAGGGCATCTTCCGTGCTCCTCCCCCTCCTATATGCAAATTGTAAAGGATCAAGTTTGTCTCTCACATAAGAAAGAACACGTTCTAATACTATTTTTTCCAAAACTCTTCATGACAATAGATGTCAAAGCTACTGGACAATAATCATTTAAAACAGCTGGTTTTGATATTTTTGGCACAGGCACTATAAATGAAAATTTCCAGGCAGTGGGTACAAAGCAAGTATCCAAAGACACTTGAAACAGATGACTGTAAATAACACTAAGCTCCTCCCCACACTCCCTAAGTACCCTTCCAAATATTCTATCAGGACCCGCTGCCTTCCTTGTATTAACCCTTTTAAAGGTCCTACAAACTTCTTTTGATGTTATAATGACCCTTTGCCCTACATTCAATTGCTGTCTAATCAAATTCCGCTCAGTTTTAAAATCTGTTTCAAATCTACCAAAAATGTATTTAATTCATTTGCAAAGGCCAAATCGTCCCCATGATTACCCATAAATGATTTATTCTTCTCCTGTCCTACTATTGTATACACTCCCTGCCATGCCTACCTTAAGTTATTATCCCTCATCTTTCTCTCAATTTTTTGCTTATAATTATGTTTACACATAATAATAATTTGCTTAATTTCTTTTTGCATTACTTTAACCTGTGCTCTATCGCCTGTCTGAAATATATTTTAATATATAATATATTTTTGTCCCATAATAATTTTTTTTTTGAGAGAGAATTTCATGGTACTAATTAATATTTATGCAAAAATTATGATTTTTTTTTCCCACTGAAAAAAAAAAAAAATATATATATATATATATATATATATATATATATATATATTCTAAGATTCTGATATTACTTTTACATTAACATTACAGTATTTCATGTTAAAATAAAATGTAAACATAAAATAGAGACAATGACTTTAAAAATCCAAAATTCAATTTTTGAAGTCAGATTAGTGCCATCTGGTCGTAGTAAAAAAACAAAAAACATCTGCAATTCCATGGTTTAGCCACTAGATTCCTATATAGCTCTGTATAAAAGGCTTATTTATAAATTTTCTAGTTGTTTTTAGGCATAAAGACTTACGTTTATTAAGTTGCAGATCTGGATATATATTTAGACATTCTCAAATATTTTTTTTGTTTGAAATTTTGGTTTGAAATGTTAGTTTTTTGCATTAATTTTACTACAGTCAAACCTGAATAAAGACATTTTGTTACACATAAAATCAAAAAAAAAAAAAAAAAAAAAAAAAAAAAAGAACAGGAATGCTTTATCAGAGATTAATCAATCTGATTTCAACCTCTTATCTGAGTCTTCTCAATTTTGCAATATCGTTACAGCCACACCAGTTCATTTATGTGTGTACAATAGTGTGTTTTGTGTGTGTCTGTAAGTGTGTGTGAGTGAGTGTTTGAGTGTGTGTGTCTGTTTTGTACTCTTTGATTTTTTTAGTGTGTAACCCCTTCCTTGGGGTCTGTGTTTTGACTGCATTTTTGGCCAAATTATTGATTTTATTTCATGCATTTGCAGAAACATGCTTTGTGTTGCAGTCACACTAGTTCATATATGTGTCTGTGGGGGGAGTGTCTAGTTTGCACTCTTGATATTTTAGAGTGTCACCCCTTTATTGCTGTGCACTCTTTTTCTGCATCGTGAATGATTTGTAGATTGTTCACACAAACAATTCTCTATATTTTCGTATTTTTGCGTATTTTCTATTCATTTCCAATGGAGGTCATTTTTGACTGTGAACAACACAAGTGTGACTATTTTTTTTTACGACCATTTAGCTTTTTCGAATCAAGTCCACAATTTCTTTTTTGTGGTCACATAGCCACTGCCATAAAAGTCACCGAGTTTCGTACCATTCCGATGAAGTAGCGATTTTTAAAAATTCAAAACATTTTTTTTTTCCTGGTATAAAATGACAGAACACCACCAGAGGGTTAAAGGGGTCATCAGATGCAAAATTCGCTTTTATGTGTCGTTTAAACATAAATGTGTGTTGGCAGTGTTTGTACACATCCACCCTGTAATGATAAAAATCCACCCAGTGTTTTTTTTTTTTTTTTTTTTTTTATTAAATCTCTATAAATAAAATCCCCTTTCTCAAATCATCTGAGCCGATGAAGACGCAGAGGATTATATTTGTTTTTGAAAGGAATACGCCCCTGATCTACCTAAATGTGTCTGTTCATGCGAATCATTCGTGATCCAGCCTCACCTACAGAAGAAGTGAGTATAAGGTTCTTTTACGAATCTTTGCAAATCGCCTTTCCTAATAACGTGCTAGTTAGCAAGTTCTGCGGCTAAATGCGGCTATAGTAAACAGTCTCATGAGAATGGCTCATCACTCCACAGAAGAGAGGGGTGGCATGAGCAAAATTCATTAGCATTTCAAGAGACATGCACTAAAACGGCTTGCTGTGTACAGAGCTGTTTTTGGCAAGGTAAAAAGGGTGTTGTTTTACACTACCATTGAGAAATTTTAACCTAAGTATGGTATAGACTTTTCATTAACCCTCTGGGGTCGACAAACGCGGATACGTGTTTTGTGGCAGATTTTCCTGATAAGGCCGAAATGAGCTTGAATTACTCTACCATTTTTGATCGTACAGATAAGAGCAATACACCATTCAAATCTGTAAGGGGTCTTCTTTTATTTGTATACACATTATAACAACTAAACTTTGTGCTTTTGAAGAATAAAGAAAACAAACAGGGTGCGCTCTCTGCCTTCTCCATCTCCGCGAGCTGCTTTTAGAAACGCCTCACTAAAATGACCTGTAACTCAGCAAATACTCAACACAAAGACATGGGAGTTATATCTATAGAAAGCTTGAAGTGTCTACTTTTAAATGAAGTAAGTCATATCGAAAACAAACATTCTGTGATAAAGTAATCCATATGAAACCAACACGATGTTCAGTCTTTCCCGTCTAACTCATTATCTTTAATGCAATCCCGCCCCCTCGTGGCTCGCGCCGTTCATATGTAAATATCCACGTGAGACACGTGCATGGAGACGCCCAACACAAACAAAGCGCGAGGAGATCATTCATCGCGGCTACTGTTCGTTTCTGCAAGGCGGCGGCTGGATTTCCCTCAAAAGAAGAACAATATTTCATCCAGAAGAGAAGATCAATCTGATGAGTAAGTAATGATTCTTTTTTGCATTAGTTAACATGTTATTCTGACATAAACTTGAACACATTACTAGTTGGGTTTTTTCCAAACTACAACATGATGAATGCTACGCATCTAAGAATGTTTAGACCATGTTTATTATTAATAATCTGTTCACAAATATATTTTAATAGCGTGCTAAACGATAAGAATTACTTCTCAAATATAAAATATCTTTTTTTTATAGTACAAAGTACATCCTTTTATAGTACAAAGCATGCGTGAGTCTATGGCTGCAGAATCATATCTTAGGCAACTATAAAATCATACATGATGTTCAGGATGGCTATATGACTACAAAATCATAGTTGGGTTTTTCCCAAACTATAATTCCTGACTACAATATTTGAAATTGAGTAAAATTCATTGTATTTAAATTTCTTACAGTGCGATGATGTTTTCATGCTCTATATAAAACAAAAGTAGTATGAGTGTACACTGTAACATGATGAATGCTACGAATCTAAGTATGTTTAGAACATGTTTATTAATAATAGCCTACTCTGTTCAAAAATAGATTTTAATAACGTGCTAAACAATAATTAGTTTCTCAGATATAAAATGTTTTAGTTTTTACGATAGTACAAAGCATGCGTGAGTCTATGGCTATATATATACAGATGCTCGTGATATTAACATGCTCACAAATGTTTTTTTTGTTGTTTTTTTTTTTTTTGGTTGTTTGTATTTTATTGAATCAGATACCTGCACCACAGATGAATCCTGCTGACTTTGTCTCTTCAAACTGTTTTCCTCTGAGGGCGCTGTACCAACATCAGATGTTCAGCTACACTGATATTCTATGGTAAAACAAGCTCCTTGACTACTGATTATGTTTTTTTCTTCTTGAATCCATGGAAAGAAGCAGAAACACTTAAATAAAACAAGTAAATATCAGGTATGATTTACTTGTTTCACTTGTTGAACAGAATCTGTTGCAGAAATGACTCAAAGTCTGTTCACATCTCTGTGGTTAGATCAGTGTGCACAATAATGTGTCTTTGACCTTCATTATGTATGTTTTGATTATACTGTGTTGTAAATAAAATACAAATAATTAAAAAAAAAAAAATTTGCATCAATTAATTTCTTAAATAATCCTTTGACTATGTTCTGGCCCGCCATCTAGTGGCGGAATTTTTTTTGGACCGATGCCAAACTTACTTGCCGACCCCTGCTCTAGACCTCCTATTATATCTTTCTGGAATAGTTGTGTTGATGGTTTGATATGGCATAAAATTTGGAAATTAGCTCATAAATATTTAATAACAAATAAAGTAAAATACATTTCTTTCCATCTCATTTATAAATATTACCCCAGTAACTATTTCCTTATGTAAAAAGATTTAACTGTGATATTGACATGCTTTTTACATTTTGTGGTCTTCATACAGAATTTATTTATTTATTTATTTATTTTCATTTATTTTGGAGCTGTCCTTATTCAACCAAACTTAGTTTTTGGTTAGATTTCTGCTCGTTTGTTAGAGATCATATTATGCCCATCTTTCAACTTTGCTTTGAAAATATTTTATTTGTTTTTTTTTTTCACTTACGACATGTCATTCCATAAGGAATATTATTTAATTAATTTGCTACTTTTGTTAGCAAACTTTAGTATACATAAATGTAAGTACAGCGATTATAAACCATTATTTAAATTTTTGAAATCAGAAATTAAACAATACCTAAAATCTATTTATAATCTGATAAACAAGAAAGCTGTTAAGTGTACTAATGTATGTCAACATTTCCATGTTTTTATTTAAAGGTTTTTTTTTTTTTAACATTTCATTGTAATTTTGTATTCACACCCTGGCTAATGTAAAATGTTGTAAAAATGTGAATAATAATAAATAAAATAATAAAAAAAAGAACTCAAGGAAACTAAATGTGTGTCTTTCATGTCTTGTAAAAAAAAATAATAATAAATTCTGCATTAACTTTTCATATGGTATTTTCATACAAGGTCATATATTCATTTGGAGAAAAAAAAAGTAACCTGCAATATGCACTTAAAAATACTAAAACATATTCTTTAGTACTTCTTAAGATAATCTTATAAGTGTACTCAAATGTGCTATTTTGGGACACCATGAATATTAACTAAAATGTGTTTTTAACATATCTCTGTATTTTAAAAAAAAATGCATTTAGATGCCACTTGTAGTGCACTTAAACTCACTCATGTATGAAAGATGGGTTCAAGTGTACTACAAGTTACGGAAGTTCTAAGCGGTCATGCATTATTATTTTTTTCCTTCTTATTTTCTCATGATCTCGACATAACAAAAGTTGTTTTCTCATTATCACGACTTAATTTTCTCGTGATCTCAACATAAAAGTTGTTTTCTCATTATCACAACTTAATTTTCTCGTGATCTCGACATAACAAAAGTTGTTTTCTCGTTATCACCACTTAATTTTGTTGTGATCTCGACATTACAAGAGTTTTCTCTTGATCACAACTTTATTTTTGTCGTGATCTCGACATAAGAGTTGTTCTCTAAGTTACACAACTGCGCCAACAGGTGGCAGTATAGAACTACGATTGGGGAGTTGTATACTGTATATCCACTACTGTGCGCGTTTGGGCCAGAAGACCTTCTTCATGATAGGTTATCTATAATTTGTGCCGTTCATTACTGACATTTAATTAACTTAAATGATAAATGCTTGAATAAATATGATCATTTTGCTTGAAATTTTATCTGTTATCGTTACGTTACTGCTGTAAGACTCATCACTGTTTCTCATTTACAACGACGTAGCATTTGTAATGTGCATCTTATTTTTAATCTTTATTGTTAATAAATGTATATTAATAAGATATTATATATGTGTATAATTTTGTTCAGTGATGTTATACAGTGTTGTAGCCTAATCTTTTGTATTTTCTACATTTCTTTGTAAACCACACACACACACAATCACACATACAGCATCCAAGCTTGTAACGCACATGATATCACAGTCTATCCTGCATGACTAATAAAAATCACAAATTATTATATTATATTATTATATATAATTTTATTTCAAACGAACAAGGAAAATTAAGTGAGTTCAATCCAAGCAGCTTATGATTTTTAGAATAGTCTAGTTCTTCTCTGCATTCCTCTGAAGGAGCTCCGCCTGCACTTGCGGTGTTGAATGCTTTGTTTTTAGACCATTTAAATGTTAATTACACAAATAAAGTGTTTAGCGTAGCCTAACTCTGAACAAAATCAGCAGTTTGATTAGCCTATTTATTTTATTGTAGATGTCATTTCTGTTCTGTATCCACAAGATACAGTAGGCTATAAGAGCGCACGGTTATCTGTTGATCATTTGCGCCTCAAAGGGGGCATTCCAAAACGCTTAACGTTGCTTATTGTGTTAAGAGTGGTTTTTAAAAGACCAAACTCAGTAAACACATTATTCATAAATTATAATAGCCTATGTACAGACAAGCAGATGAGTCCAGGATGCGAACGCAATGCGTTTTTCTTATAGCCTAACTGTTTTCTATGGATAAAACGCTTAACGCGTTAAACGCATTGCGTTCTTATTATGAGCTTATTTGTTTGTCTGTACATAGAATGCTTTATTAATGATGTGCTTACTGAGTTTGGTCTTTTAAAAACACTGCCTTAACGTATTAAGCCACGTTACGTGTTGTCTGTAAGCCTATGGGAGGAAAACGCTTAACGCGGAATTAAACGAATTGCATTCATATTATGGGCTCATCTTCTTGTCTGTACATATATGAATTACTAATAATGTGTATATACTGAGTTTTGTCTTTTAAAAACGCTCGCAATTAACACATTAAGCCAGGTTAAGTATTTTAGAATGTTCCTGTCAAGGTAGCGTTCGTTACTATAGCAACAGTAGACTCACGATGCATTATTTTAAAAATCAAACAATTATTGTTAAAAGAACCATTTTTGTTATGTCGAGATCACGAGAAAATTAAGTCGCGATGACGAGAAAACAACTTTTGTTAAGTCGAGAAAATTAAGTCGTGATCACGAGAAAACAACTTTTATGTCGAGATCACAAGAAAATTAAGTCGTGATCAAGAGAAAACAACTTTTGTTATGTCGAGATCATAAGAAAATTAAGTTGTGATCACGAGAAAACAACTCGTTATGTCAAGATCATGAGAAAACAAGAAAGAAAAAAATTATAATGCATGGCCGCTTAGAACTTCCGTAACAATAATACAGTATGTTAAAAACACATTTGAGTACACTTAGAAGCTCTAGCTATGTAACCAGCAAAATATCCCTCACCAGAGATAAACAACCAAATAAACTTAAGGGTATTTATAAAAAAAAAAAAATAAAAAAAAAAATACTCTCTTACACATATTCATCCCCATAAAACCTGAGAACCTGATACCTGAAATGTTGTGGATGTTACACAAAAAGACTATAAATACCCAAGACGTGTCACTCGTTTAGTTCTGAATGGGGAAAATTGCAACGCTCAATATGACTGCTCTATCGAACGAAGCCCCACCTTCTGAGCAAAAGAGCCAATCCCTAACTGGTAAGTAGAGGTCCCAGTTGCTATAGAAACAGTCAGCATTCGGAGATGCGCACTGGCTGGTCTAACCTGAAAAATAAGCTTTTTTTAATGCTATTTGAGCAAAATAAACAACATTTATGAGACAGTTGTTGTCAGATTTTATTGGTGATTTTAAATACGAAATTTAATCATGAGCTTGGCGAACAGTTTTGGAGAATTTGATGTTTCCCCATTCAAAGACATAGGAGCTGCACTTGCATGCCCGAGAGGCATTTCAAAGATGGTCGCCGAGTGACATGACTTGCCTTAAAGGGACTTTGGTTCCACTTAGGTGCGTCGTTACAAAAAAAATAAATAATAATAAAAAAAAGCCTTTCTATTATAAACTGACCAAATATCAATACTAATACATAGGGTAATCACTCAAAAGTTAGAAAAAATAAAAATGGTCAAGCAAGCTTCACTGGACCACTTGATGTGGACTGACCCAATATTACTATCGTGTACATTTACAAAATTGGGAAACCATTGACAACAGAGGAGCAAATGGCACAAAACATGTAAACTACAATCAGAGATTATGTGAATATTATGGTATGTACTCCAGTAAGCAATCTCTGTAAGGTAAACCCAGATGATCGCTTTCTTAAAATGCAATAGGAGCTGAAGGATAAAGACAACCACTACATTTTTAAGTACTGCTACAGTTAAGAAATTAGGATATTTAAGAATAGCATATCAACGTTTATCTCCAGATACATTCGACCTTTCGGTTGCAGGGGTGAGTTCTGCAAGCATGTGCAGTACATTTTAAATTATTCTGTATTAAAGGCTGCTTGTGTGAATTTGTCAAGAACTGTCCAGAACATGTTTAGGTCATATTTCACACCAAAAGAAATTTCTCTAAAGAAAATAAATAATTATATTTTGCATAAGAAAATATATTTTTTGAATTCTAAGTAGTGAAAAAACCTCACCAATGCAAACATACAACTATATATTATTTAAATCATAAAATACCTTTATAAAGTACAATTGCAGATATAAATTATGGTACTTGTTGTACTGCATTTAATTTATGCTGATTAATAAAAATAATTAAAAAAAAAGTTCAATAAGTCCAGACAAGAATATTTTCATTACTGTTTTTTTTAAACAGTAATGAAATTATAAGGAGAGACTATAATTGACCCTTCGCAAAGAGCTTGATTGACAGGTGATCTGACCAATCATAACACAGAATCTGCCATCTTGTCCAACAAACAAATCAGACAGGAGAGTAGAGAGTAGGAGTTTGATATGATAGATCATGAAACTCTCATCTCTCGCCTCGAAACTCTGGTAGGCCTGAAAGGCATGGTCTTAAAATGGTTTCGATCTTTTCTAAGCGACAGATATTCTTCAGTAAATTATGGAGATTCAATCTCAAAGAAAGGATTGCTCCCATGGGGGGTCCTACAGGGATCAATTCTCTCCCCTACACTGTTTTCCCTATATCTGCTCCCCCTAGGTAGTATCCTTAGAAAGCATGGAATATCAATCCATTGCTATGCCGACGATACCCAACTTTACTTGCCACTAAAACACCCAACAAAATCTCTGGATTCACTTTTAGCATTTTTAAACGATATTAAAAATTGGATGGCAAAAAATTTTTTAATGCTAAATGAAGAAAAGACTGAGGTCATTGTTTTTGGCCAACCAAAAGATTCGACTAAATTACTTCTAGAGTCAAGCCCATTAGCACCATATTTTAAAACATCGGTGAGAGATTTAGGTTTTCATATTGATGATCATCTAAAAATGGAAAAGCAAATAAATTCTGTGGTACGTGCCTGTTTTTATAACCTGCGCCTTCTCGCTAAAACCAAACATTTTCTGCCAAATGTCGACTTTGAAAGAATATATTTGTTTTATCACGTCTGGATTTTTGTAATTCGCTGTACGGGGGCATCTCTGCTGCATCCTTGGCTCGATTACAATCAGTGCAGAATGCGGCGGCGAGGCTCCTAAAAAGGGTAAAGAAATATGATTCCATCTCTCCGATACTTAAAAAATTGCGCTGGCTCCCTGTCTGTTTTAGAGTTAGATACAAAATTTTAATTTTTGTATATAAATCTTTACACAATCAAGCACCTATGTACCTCACAAATCTTCTGATCCCCTATAACCCTCCGAGAGCCTTGTGCTCAGAAAATCATAAACTTCTGGTAGTGCCCAGGACAATACATCATCAAAAAGGCGATAGAGCTTTTGCAGTAATGGGGCCGAGATTGTGGAATGAATTGCCGCTATATATTAGGTCTGCTAAATCTCTGTCGATGTTTAAGAAACTGTTGCAAGCTCATTTGGAGGTGGCAATTTATGCGAGTTAAATCATATAGTAGGACATATGTGATTGTTAGGATGGTCTATGTGTTGTTATGATGTCTTGGTTGTTTGTTTTTATGTAAAGCACTGTGGGTAACCGTTGTGGTTCTTTTAGTAGTGCTATATAAATTAATAAACCAAACGAAACCAAACCAGATTAACTTCCGTGAGTTTAAACTTAAGAAGAATGGTGTGTATTGACGTCTTTCTGCGGTTGAAGTAAAATACATTCTGATGTTTATTTTGCACTTGAAGTAAATACAAAAAGACGATTGGTTCACGTGCCGCTTGAACTGAGATGCTACGGTGATCTGTCACGACACATTAAAGAGCCACAAAACTGTGTTTATTGTTTGAATTTCTTAAATGATTTCTTAAATTTTGAAAGCTGAGATCTTGTTTCATACCAGAAGTAACCTGCTCTGTCTTGTCTGTCAGCGCGTTGTCAGTTTCCTCTTTGCTCCATAATGTATTTTTTACTGCATTAGAACATGATGTGTGAGATCGGCATGGTTTGTCGGATATAGCAACAGTAATTAAGGAGGGCGGGTTTTTGCAAAGGGTCAACTGGCACAATAATAATGTCACAATGTAAAAACTGTAATAGCTTTAAAATAGGCTTCATTTTTATAATACAAATATTTTTTGGATGGAATAGAACCCAGACATTTCATTCACAGAGTACAGTTTGCACCTGCCTTTTTAAAGGCTGTATCTACTAAAGTATTTTGACCAAAATAGTTATACTAAAGCATGCCAACCAAAACAGATTTTCAGATGCTTTAGTAAATCAGTTTTACATTTTTACAGTCAACAGCAAAGAAAAGTATACATCTGCAAAATCCTTCTCACAAGCAGGGGTTGCTAATTGATCAGCAATTAATAAATGCAATCAAAAGTTTTACATCACAGAGAAACAATAACCCTACCAATTCCACGTGTAGTCCTAATGAATTTGTGAATATTAAAAAAAAACAAAACAAAAAAAAAAACAAATTCAAAACAGTGGCATAAAATCTTTTATCCCAATTTTGCATATCCCAATTTTAAGGGTATGCAAGGGAGAATTACAGAGCTGAATAATACACAGTTGCACACTTATAGAGCCTATATAATCTCACTCAAGCGAAATCTGAGATTTGTTGTGCAACAACTTCTTGACCATCTCTATCTTTTTCTTCTTTACGGTTGACCACCAAGTCACACTTTTCTCCCACAGTCCAAACAATTGTATTTTCACACTAGTCCCAGATTTCTGAGGAACATGCTTTCTTCAGCTTTTTCAAATAATATTTTATAAGCAAAGTCAAATTGCAGGCTGAATCCATATAGAGTTTTAGCAGGAAGTGGATCCATCACATGTTGCCTACCCTGATGTTGGGATTCAACATGGGATCCAGGTTCGGATCTGTCTCAGCTGATGCCCTACCCAGTTTGGCCATAATTATGATGAGGGTAAAGAAACCAATCACTCCAACCAACAGCAACATGAAGATTCGCTGTTTCAGAGTGAGGGCCTTTTTCTTAGTGCCAGTACGATTCCTAAAAAAAAGGAATAAATACATACAAACATATTAGTAAATGTAATGGGAAGACAAAACATGTTTACCATAATAAATATAATTAAGTAAATCAATTAAATTAGTAAAAATAGTAGCAAGTAGTAAAATTATACTGAATTTACAAATTACCTAGTAGGGGTGTCGAAATTAATTGTTGTATCGATGCATCGCGATGCGGACATGGATGATTCTGCATAGTAATAGACCATAATTGATTATAGCCTACTGACGTCATTCGCATACGTGCTTGTCACGCGAGTATTAAAAATGCACTCTCTATTTTTAAATCTGAGCTTGGCTTATTCTCATATTTGGCACGTGTGTACGCTACAGACAATCGCGGCGGGCTTCATTGCACAGAATATGCACTGTGAGACACGTGCGCATTGCTTGACTATGCTTCCACTCGCTGTTATTTTAGTCTTGTAATTTAGATATGCTTTCATTAATGCCGTTTGGAATGCAGTAAGTATTAGATGCACAAAACTCACGTACTGACAGACTTTCACGTGTGCTTTGTGTTTGTTTGTCCTGAAGCTCATGGCTGCGGTTAAATGCACTTGCATCTCAGAATAATTTTATGATTCGAAATTAATGTGTAAACAGTCAGTTATGTTTTCAGAACAGGATATGTCGAAACAGATCTGTGCATTAGTGTGAATGTAGAATATTAAAGCTGCCACTGTCTATGATCTCATCAGTAATAATCAAATGGCAATAATGTTGAGGAAAAAAGAAAAACTCATAACTGTGTTTGTCTGTAAACGCTCGGATACTTAAAGCACTCTTAGATACTGAAAGTGCTTTTTGTTTATCACTTGTAATTGTCTTTTCCCCCCTTTATTACTTTATATTTGCTTGTATGTTCTGAAGCCATATCTACTTTAATTCTTAACAATAATTAATTAATTATATATTAATAAATTAATTACTTACTAACGTAATTATTTTAAAAAGTAGCCTGCTTATATAATCTAATAAAAATGCACAAAATAAATTGGATAAAATCATGATGCATCGTGATATCAAATTGAATTGTATCGTTGACATGATAATCGTAATCGAATTGAATTGTGAAACCAGAGTCGATTCACACCCCTACATAGTAGTTGTGTAAAATCAATGCTAATGACAATATTACATGACAAGTACAACCCCAATTCCAGAAAAGTTGGGACGTTTCGTGAAATGCTATAAAATCAAGAATACATTATCTGTTCATTCTCTTTAACATTTATTTAATTGACTAAAGTACAAAGAAAAAAATTCTCTGTTTTCACTGGCCAACTTTAAATTTTATTTTGTAAATATAAACAAATTTTGATTTTGATGGCTACAACACACTACAAAAAAGTTGGGACAAAGGCAAAATAAAATTGAAAAGGTTATAGAATATCCAAATTAAACTGTTTTGAAACCATTCACAGTAAGCAGGTGAAATGGAAATAGGTGAGGATATCATGTTTGGGTATAAAAGGAGCATTTCAGTCTTTGCAAGGGAAGCTGGATCATGGCTCATCACTTTGTGCCAAATTTTTATGACAAAAGTGTCAAACAAATCAAAAATCACATTTCTCAATAGAAAATCACAAAGAATGTATGTCTTTCACCAAGTACCTCACATAATATTGTGAAAAGATACAGGGAATCCAGAGAAATGTCAGTCTGTGTAGGGCAAGGCAGGACACCTCAGGTGAATGTGGATGACCTTTGAGCCCTTAGATGGCATTGCATAAGAAACTGTCATGCTGCGGTGTTAAATATAGCCACATGGGCTCAGAAGTACTTCAGAAAAACCACTGTCACGTAACACATTCTACAGCTGCATCAATAAATGCAACTTGAATTTATGTTACTCTAGCAGAAAGCTATACATCAATTCTATGCAGTGATGCCATGGGGTTCTCTGGGCCAAAGCTCATTTCAGATAGTCAAAAAGACGATGGAAATGTGTGCTGTACTTAGAGGAGTCCACATTTCAACTTGTTTCTGGGAAAATGGATTTTGAGTTCTCAGTACCAAAGACCAAAGGGACCGTCCAGACTTTTATCAGCAAGAGATGCAAACGCAAACAACTGTAATGGTATGAGAGTGCAGCAGCGCAAACGGCATTGGTGACTGGAATATGTGCGAAGGTACCATTGAAATGGAGGCATGTATTAGGATTGTACAGACACTATACTGCCATCAAGATGACGACTTTCATGGGAAGTCCATGATTATTAGATCAAGATAATGCCAGCTCTCATTCTGCATATGCTACAACAGCGTGGTTTCATAGACACAGACTGAATGTGCTAAGACTGGCCTGCCTGCAGTCCAGATCTGTCCCCAATTGAAAATGTATGACCAGTCATGAAAAGAAGAATCAGACAATGACAATCACAGACTTCTAAGCATCTGAAGTTTTTTATCCAGCCAGACTGGACAACAATTTGGCTTGCAAAACTTGAAGTACTAGTATCCTCAATTCCCAAACAATTAAACATTGCAATTAAAAGGAAAGTTGATGTGGCACAGTGTTAAACATGCCTCTGTCCCAACTTTTTTGGAGTGTGTTGCAGCCATGAAAATCAAAATTTGTTTATATTTACAAAATAAAATTAAAAGTTGGCCAGTGAAAATATTGGCAATTTTTTCTTTGTACTTTAGTCAATTAAATAAAGGTTAAAGAGAATGAACATATTCTTGATTTTATGACATTTCACGAAACGTCCCAACTTTTCTGGAATTGGGGTTGTAGGATTAGGCCTTTTTTTTTTTTTGCAATAAATGAATTTGAGCCACAGACTGAGGACACTCACTTTAGAACCTGTGCAAACCAGCTAAGGGCAGGCCGTCTGCGGTATTTATCATCATCAAAGTCAATCTGCATCACCGCACTGTGTCCTGAATCCCGCGTGTCATATACCTTTCTTGGGGATACAGCTGAGAAGACACATTGGAAGAAATTAACAAAGGATATATATTAGAGATTATACTTATACTAATCATATACCTAAAGCACACTGTTACAGATATCAAATGCAATTTTAAACCTGTTGTTCACGACCCATTATGAGATTCAGCTGCTTAAGTTTTATTATTAATACTATCATTGTTAGAAATTGCAACACTATAAAAATAGAAATATAATACATTTATACATTTAAAATTTAATTAAAACAATAAATAAACAATAATATCCTGGTCAGAGGAGAACTGGCCCCCCGACTGAGCCTGGTTTCTCCCAAGGTTTTTTTCTCCATTCTGTCACAGAGGGAGTTTTGGTTCCTTGCTGCTGTCGCCTCTGGCTTGCTCAGTTGGTGTGTGAAATTAAGTGCTCAGACACTTAATTTCTAACAATTATCATCAATTTGATTTCATAGATACTATTTAAACTAAACTGAGCTAGACAATGACATCTGTGAATTCAATAATGAAATGCCTTTAACTGAAAATTGAGTGTTTAATCTTATTATTATACATTACTGACACTCTATCCTCCAATTTGATACTGTTAAGTGCTTTGACACAATCTGTATTGTTAAAAGTGCTATATAAATAAAGGTGACTTGACTTGATTTGAAGTTTAATCATTTTTAAACACACACAAACAAAATTATTGATTATAATTGAGAAAAGTTTTGATCCAGCATTCAGAATGCCCAAATCACTGGTCACCATTCAGTCAATTAAACATTGAATGTAGCAATTTGATAGTATGACAAAACAAATCATACTACACACTAATTGTTTTACATGCAGTATGTATTATTTACTGCACAGAATGCAGTAAACAGTAAACTAGTGTTCCAGTCTGAACACAATTTTGGCATTAGCTTTCACAACAAATTTAAACCACCAATTATTAATTTTTAATTTCCATACATGCATACACACGTTATCAATCAGTTAAAAAAAAAAAAAAAAAAAAAAACTAATTAATTGCTCATTTTTTCTGAAATTAATGACGATTAATCCCACCTAACATTAACGTTTTTAAATATACATTTATATTGCAATAATTTCACATTCGATCTTCAAATTAATGGACAAACATTTTTTTTATATATATAATTTACATCTTATTACCAAGTAATACTGATTTCCCTATAAAAAAAAAATTCCCCTAATATTTGACCATTGACTATAGCCATTAAACATTCCATTATAATTAAGAGCTATCAATTTTAACATATATTAGACATTAAAAATAAATTCTAATTTAAGTGAACTTAAAACAATCTTCACATAAACCCATTATAATAAATGTTATATTTAGCTAGGCCTGTGCCCCTCAGCAGAAATATAAAGAAATTGAATAAAGTTATCAAACACTAAATTTGAAACTAAATACAGATATATAATTACAGCTAAATAAAAGTTATTGATTTCCTCTTTTTTCTTTTATTCTTGATGAACAGACATCACAGCATCTGGTTATTAGGTTGTTTTTGGCTGCTATTTCTTTAAGAGATGTCAGTGCTGAACGTGTAGTGGATCTGACATGCATCGTATTTTCTCTCAACTCTCATCACCTTTTCTGACCCCCATTTCAGGTCGGACCCATTTCAGACTCTACTAATGAGCTGACGAGTTGAATCAGGTGTGTTATGAGAGAGACAGTGCTGGGCTGTTCCAGGACAGTTTTGAAAACCATTTCAGAGACATGATCTTAATGTAACTCATAACATATTATTACTCATAACATATATTATCATGCACTCACAGTTTTAAGGCAGCTTTAATCGCCTTTTTGGTAACTTCATGCTTTAACTGACCAGAAATTATTCTCAACAAATCAGAATATGGTGACATGCCAATCAGCTAATCAACTCAAAACACCTGCAAAGGAGCCTTCAAAATGGTCTCTCAGTTTGGTTCACTAGGCTACACAATACTGGGGAAGACTGCTGAACTGACAGTTGTCCAGAAGACAATCATTGACACCCTTCACAAGGAGGGTAAGCCATAAACATTCATTGCCAAAGAAGCTGGCTGTTCACAGAGTGCTGTATCCAAGCATGTTAACAGAAAGTTGAGTGGAAGGAAAAAGTGTGGAAGAAAAAGATGCACAACTAACCGAGAGAACCGCAGCCTTATGAGGATTGTCAAGCAAAATCGATTCAAGAATTTGGGTGAACTTCACAAGGAATAGACTGAGGCTGGGGTCAAGGCATCAAGAGCCACCACACACAGACGTGTCAAGGAATTTGGCTACAGTTGTCATATTCCTCTTGTTAAGCCACTCCTGAACCACAGACAACGTCAGAGGCGTCTTACCTGGACTAAGGAGAAGAAGAACTGGACTGTTGTCCAGTGGTCCAAAGTCCTCTTTTCAGATGAGAGCAAGTTTTGTATTTCATTTGGAAACCAAGGTCCTAGAGTCTGGAGGAAGGGTGGAGAAGCTCATAGCCCAAGTTGCTTGAAGTCCAGTGTTAAATTTCCACAGTCTGTGATGATTTGGTGTGCAATGTCATCTGCTGGTGTTGGTCCATTGTGCTTTTTGAAAACCAAAGTCACTGTACCCGTTTACCAAGAAATTTTGGAGCACGTCATGCTTCCTTCTGCTGACCAGCTTTTTAAAGATGCTGATTTCATTTTCCAGCAGGATTTGGCACCTGCCCACACTGCCAAAAGCACCAAAAGTTGGTTAAATAACCATGGTGTTGGTGTGCTTGACTGGCCAGCAAACTCACCAGACCTGAACCCCATTGAGAATCTATGGGGTATTGTCAAGAGGAAAATGAGAAATAAGACACCAAAAAATGCAGATGAGCTGAAGGCCACTGTCAAAGAAACCTGGGCTTCCATACCACCTCAGAAGTGCCACTGATCACCTACATGCCACGCCGAATTGAGGCAGTAATTAAAGCAAAAGGAGCCCCTACCAAGTATTGAGTACATATACAGTAAATGAACACACTTTCCAGAAGGCCAACAATTCACTAAAAATGTTTTTTTTTTTTTTTTTTTTTTAATTGGTCTTATGAAGTATTTCTAATTTTTTGAGATAGTGAATTGGTGGGTTTTTTGTTAAATGTGAGCCAAAATCATCACAATTAAAAGAACCAAAGACTTAAACTACTTCAGTCTGTGTGCATTGAATTTATTTAATACACGAGTTTCACAATTTGAGTTGAATTACTGAAATAAATTAACTTTTTCGCGACATTCTAATTTATTGAGATGCACCTGTAATCCATATCCTGGAGAGCCGCAGCCCTGCAGAGTTCAGCTCCAACCCTAATTAAAACTCACCTGCCTGTAGCTTTCAAGGAACCCTTCAGATCTTGATTAGCTTGTTCAGGTGTGTTTGATTAGGGTTGAAGCAAAACACTGCAGGACTGTGGCTCTCCAGGACCGACGTTCACCACCCCTGATGTATGTATATAACATAAAACATTGACAAAACAATATGTCAGTCCTGGTGAATACCTGTGTTAATGGTGATTGTATCGGTGGTAGAGGTGGTGCTCATATTGATGACAGAGGGACTTTGGCCACTCACTTCTCCATTTTTGTGCATGTGCTCCACATCCTGATGAGGTGGTAGACTTGTGGGTGTGGGGTTTGACAAAGTTATATCCACTGTAGGAGCTGGAGCAGAGATGAGTATATCAATATATCAACTGTATTACTTTTTTGAACTACCATGTTATAAACATGGTTGTCTACAATCTTTAAAAGAGTGAAAAACTTTTTTAGTAATTAAAAACATAGTAATATGTTTTTAATTACTAAAAAAGTTTTTCACTCTTTTCAATGCCTTAATGTAAATAACACACACAGTCATTATGTATATTATTATTGGATGGTACTGCTGCAATTTTATAGTATAATCATGAAAATCACGAAAACAAAAAACGTAAACGAAACAAAATTTTGACAAGAACATAACCAGAAACAGAAACAAAATCAAATTTAATAGTTCCAAACAGAAACGCTTTTCTGAAATGGCCATTAACTGGTTAATAACGTTATTGTATCATTCCATTGAGTATTTTAATTTTGCAGTCAACCAATCACAAATTCAAATAATACGACCTATGCAAATGTGACGTTGACGCATCCAACTAGTGAAATGCCACAAGATCACATCATGCACCTGCATCGCTCGTGTGAATGGAGCAAACAGAATAAAACTATATACACAAAAAAGGAATATGTAGGCCTAAACACAAAATTTATTTCACTTAAATCATTAACAGATTAAAAAAAGGAAAGAAAGAACTGTGCTGAATTTCTGTTGTGACGCTCCAAAGTTCACGAAACCGAGAGGGCAGAAATTAAGCGTCATCATGCTTGTTTTCTTTATTTTGCAAAAGCTTTACAGTTTGAATGATGTTTTGCTTCTATCTGTATGACCATAAATTATGGAGTAACTGTTTCCTCTCTTAGAAGGGAAACAATGCTGTGATCATGCCAGTGCCTCGCACACACACATTTTTAATTTTTTGCTAACCTGACATTGCAGCCTGTTCATTATCACAACAAAATACAGTTAAAGAAACATAAGTTACATTGCTCAATAATTTACAGTGGGGCAAAAAAGTATTTAGTCAGCCACCAATTGTGCAAGTTCTCCCACTTAAAAAGATGAGAGAGGCCTGTAATTTTCATCATAGGTATACCTCAAATATGAGAGACAAATTGAGAAAAAAAAAATCCAGAAAATCACATTGTAGGATTTTTAAATAATTAATTGGTAAATTCCTCGGTAAAATAAGTATTTGGTCACCTACAAACAAGCAAGATTTCTGGCTCTCACAGACCTGTAACTTCTTCTTTAAGAGGCTCCTCTGTCCTCCACTCGTTACCTGTATTAATGGCATCTGTTTGAACTGTTTGATCAGTATAAAAGACACCTGTCCACAACCTCAAACAGTCCAACTCCAAACTCCACCATGGCCAAGACCAAAGAGCTGTCAAAGGACACCAGAAACAAAATTGTAGACCTGCACCAGGCTGGGAAGACTGAATCTGCAATAGGTAAGCAGCTTGGTGTGAAGAAATCAACTGTGGGAGCAATTATTAGAAAATGGAAGACATACAAGACCACTGATAATCTCCCTCGATCTGGGGCTCCACGCAAGATCTCACCCCGTGGGGTCAAAATGATCACAAGAACTGTGAGCAAAAATCCCAGAACCACACGGGGGGACCTAGTGAATGACCTGCAGAGAGCTGGGACCAAAGTAACAAAGGCTACCATCAGTAACACACTGCGCCGCCAGGGACTCAAATCCTGCAGTGCCAGACGTGTCCCCCTGCTTAAGCCGGTACATGTCCGGGCCCGACTGAAGTTTGCTAGAGAGCGTTTGGATGATCCAGAAGAGGATTGGGAGAATGATGAAACCAAATAGAACTTTTTGGTAAAAACTCAACTTGTCGTGTTTGGAGGAGAAAGAATGCTGAGTTGCATCCAAAGAACACCATACCTACTGTGAAGCATGGGGGTGGAAACATCATGCTTTGGGGCTGTTTTTCTGCAAAGGGACCAGGACGACTGATCCGTGTAAACGAAAGAATGAATGGGGCCATGTATCGTGAGATTTTGAGTGAAAACCTCCTTCCATCAGCAAGGGCATTGAAGATGAAACATGGCTGGGTCTTTCAGCATGACAATGATCCCAAACACACCGCCCGGGCAACGAAGGAGTGGCTTCATAAGAAGCATTTCAAGGTCCTGGAGTGGCCTAGCCAGTCTCCAGATCTCAACCCCATCGAAAATCTTTGGAGGGAGTTGAAAGTCCGTGTTGCCCAGCGACAGCCCCAAAACATTACTGCTCTAGAGGCCAAAATACCAGCAACAGTGTTTGAAAACCTTGTGAAGACTTATAGAAAACGTTTGACCTCTGTCATTGCCAACAAAGGGTATATAACAAAGTATTGAGATGAAATTTTGTTATTGACCAAATACTTATTTTCCACCATAATTTTCAAATAAATTCTTTAAAAATCCTACAATGTGATTTTCTGGATTTTTTTTTTTCTCATTTTGTCTCTCATAGTTGAGGTATACCTATGATGAAAATTACAGGCCTCTCTCATCTTTTTAAGTGAGAGAACTTGCACAGTTGGTGGCTGACTAAATACTTTTTTGCCCCACTGTAAATAGTTTGTGGTAAAATCTGTCATTCAGCGTGAGCACCACCTGACTGCTGTTATAACATGTAAAGGATGTTTTACATCGATAATGCAAGTGAAGTACAAAGCCTATAGTTTACAATCCATGTATCATTCATTTTTTTATTTAATATTGAAAGTAGAAAAATGATAAAACGGCTCCTTTTTCATTTTTCGTTCAGGGGTAGAAAAATGAATAAACAGCTTGAATATTTGATTTCTACAATTGACCATTCACAAAACCCGCCCACCCTTAGTTACTGTTGCCATGACCGACAAACAATGCTGCTCTCACACTAAACATGTTCTCACGCAGTGAAAAATACATCGCGGAGCAAAGAGGAAACTGACAACACACCGACAGAGAAGACAGAGCAGGTTACTTCTGATATGAAACTTCTGCTTTTAAATTGAGTCATTTTTATAGAAATTCAAACAATAAATACCGTTTTGTGGCTCTTTAATGTGTCGTGACAGATCACTGTATTGCCTCAGTTCAAACACGTGAACCGATCATCTTTCATATTTACTTAAAGCACGAAATGAACATGAATAAACTTCAGAAAGTGTTTTATTTCCACACCATTTTTCAAGTTTAAGTCCACCAAAGTTAATATACTCTCCTGTCTGATTTGTGGTTAAGGCTAGAAGAGAAACAGCTGCGCCTACTGGGCATGCATATTAACATATTTTCCGAGCCAAAAATATAACGTGAAACCTATAAAAATGGTTTTAAAAAAGTACGTAGCGCCATAGTTTAATCACTTTAGAGTTTCGCAGTTGAAAACAGATGAGCGCACATGTGCATATAAAGTTCCCATTCGGGGCGAAGTTCATGGGATTTTGTCCACAGAATGATTAGAGCACACATTTTAACATTTTATTTTATTATTTAACACTCAGTATTTAACTTAAAGGGGTCCTATTATGCTCTTTTAGAAAGTCTTGATTTTGTTTTGGGGGTGTACTAGAACATGCTCTCATGCTTGGTGGTTCGAAAATTGCATTATTTTTCACATAATTTACATTATTACAATACCTTTCTCCCCAGCCTGACACGAACGACTCAATTAGTTTCGGGTTTGACGAAGGCCTGCCTTCCGAAAAACAAAATGTGTTGTGATTGGTTAGCTGTCCCAGTGCGTTGTGATTGGCGAACAGCTTAGACGGTGTTTCAGTACAGCCACGCCCCTTGCCAAAACAGCAAGTTCTCAATATTGCCATATCAATTTGAGCCGGATTCAGACCCCGAGAATATTGAACAAGAGGATCGCGCAGAACCTGTGCACGCACGGATATTGCAAGACATATTAAAGTGATAACGATGTTGTTGGGTTTTTTATTGGCTAAATCATGTTTTAGATAGGATGTCAACAACAGCTTAAAAATAACTGCATTTACTGTGTACAGATAAGTGCAACGGTAATATGTATTATGTTTATTGTTCTTGTATATGTATTATGTTTATTGTTACATGCAAGATGAAATGAAAATGACATCCAAAATTTTCTGAAGACAGTCGGTTTCCATCAGAAATACAGTGATATAAAAACACCCGCACAGGGTTTCGATTTTGAAACGTGCATTCGAATTTCCGGAGGCGGGATTTATTTTAATGATATTCTAATGGGCCAATTTGTGAGGTCACAAATACAGGAAAACAACTTTGTAGTCCAAACAAGCCGTTCATTGTAGTTCTTGAAAAGGAAGTTTTTAAAAACGAAATATCTCCCTTTGGAGTGGACTTTGAGATTTGTAACTTTGTAGATCTTTTTATGCCCAAACATACACACTACACTGACTAAAATTCAAAAAGTGAAAAAGCATAATAGGACCCCTTTAAGCATTGCAAGTCATGCGTACAGCGCCGGACATGACAGATTTTCTCGTAAGCAAAACAAGTACTTTAAATGAATACCTTAGCTTATTGCCGTTACTATGGCAGCCATTCACAGCACAGCTTAACCCTTTGCACATTTTTATATTTAGTTATATTGAAAAAGTTTCAATTCAGTCAATCTTTTTTACCCCGTTTTAACATGCATTTCTATGGAGACAGGCCGTAGCTGTCGGGCAAGATGGGGAATAAAAGCGGCGGCACATAATATCCGCGTTCTGATTGGTCAGATCGCCTGTCAATCAAGCTTTTTGCGAACGGTCAATTGGGTGGGAATTAAACACACCTTTCTGCTGATTGGTCAGCCGAAGATCACACCGTCATCAGTTCTTCTGCAGTTTCGCAAGGCAGAATAATAGTCTTCCACTGCTGCAGTTCTATGGATTCTTAACTTTATTGCAACTACATTTCATATTTTTTCATCACACAAACAGACTAATGAATAGCTCGACAACTCGTACCGGGGCAGAGCCTAGACAGGGCTTTCTTCTGTGTAGATATAAATTCTATTCTTTGCATCAGCTGGGCATGGCATGGCAGGGTATGATATGAAGTCTGTCATAGCCTTCCCTGCTCAACCAGTAAGTCTGTTTGTTTAATTAAGTAATTCATTCATTCATTCATTCATTCATTCATTCATTTCAAAATAAATATTTTAAACACTAAGACAAAAAGGAAAGAATAATAAAACTGGCTTGGGTATATATAGGCCTATAATGTTCAAGCAAGAACTGTCATTCTGACTGACAACCGGAGAACAACATATTAAATAGCCTACTGTTAGAGTTTTATAATGTAGTGTTTTATTAAAATTGATTATAATTAATATTTCAAAAGGATATGCACTTGTGCATGATGTGAGCTGCTGCGCACTCGCACACAAGACTGCAATGCAAGATTTTCATAAAATATAATAACTTTCCATTTCGGTTTGTTTCTCACCAAACCCTACAGTATACGTTCAGAATGCTTGCAATATAGGCCTACGCCACAAGATGCATAGGATTATTTTACAATAGATATGCATCTGTTTCACAAAAAAAAAACAAAAAAAAAAACAACCTAAAGTCACCATTCTCTGCCATTAAATTGACAAGTGCGAGCAGGACATTTTTTGTGTGTGTGTTTTGAAAAAAAGTAATAAGCCTTTAGAACAACATTAAGGTGAGTAGTTACTCTAGTTCATACAGTTCCAATAAATTGTGATGGGTTTAAATAAACTCAAGCAGACAGACGCGACTACAGTCAAAAATTTACAAAATATCTTCATGGAACATGATCTTTCCTTAATGTCCTAATGATTTTTGGCATAAAAGTAAAATCAATAATTTTGACCCATACAATGCATTTTTGGTTATTGAATCATTTATGCATTTAGCAGACGCTTTTATCCAAAGCGACTAACATTGGATTCAAGTTACAGTTTCTACATTTTTTATCAGCTCTTGCTTTCCCTGGGAATCGAACCCATGACCTTGGCGTTGCTAGCGCCATGCTCTACTATTTGAGCTACAGGAAAGCTCAAATAGTATTATTGCTACAAATATACCCCAGTGACTTAAGGTTTTGTGGTCCAGGGTCACAAATGTAGTTGCAATAAAGTTAAGAATCCATATAACTGCAGCAGTGGAGGACTATTATTCTGCCTCGCGAAACTACGGAAGAACTGATGGCACGTTTTGATCTTCGGGTAACCAATCAGCAGAAAGGGGCATTTAATTCCAGTCCAATTGAAGAAATCGAATATTCAAGCTGTTTACTGTTTGTTATATATTATTAAAAAGGAGCCATTTTCTCATTTTTCTGCTTTCAATATTAAATCAAAAAACGAATGAATGAATGATACATGTATTGTTTACATTAGGGATGGGCAACTGGTGGATTGATTTCAGTTTATGATGTTAATACTATCTCCAACCAGGAAAGGTCGCTAGTTTCCAGCCGTTCTCCATATTAATTACAGCTTAGTAGGACGTGCACTCTAATGTAAACATTCACTAACATTAGCAAATAATAAATGAAAAACTGTCCATGAAAACAGTATTTTCCAGTCAAGATGGTAAACAGATTATCTTTTAAACAAGATCAAGGGGATAACCATATGTTTTGATTGTTTGGAAATCTGTATTTTAAATAGCCATCACACCACTGCTCACAAACAACGGGGATGCCAGAGTTACACTTGCCTCAAATATCAAAGATAAAATGCATAGTCAACAAAAGATTTTTGCCAAATGCATGACAGAAATGTTTGCACTGAACTATGTTCTTAGGGTTTCCCTGGGTCCTTAAAATGTCTTCAATTTAATTGTTTAAATTTAAGCCATGAAATGCCATGAAAACTCTTAAATGGTACAAAAAGTCTTGATTATTTAATATAATAATTGACTGATAATTGTTTAAATTAATATAATAATTGATACTTTTGACCCTTTTTAAAAAGTATTAAAGGCTAAAATGTGAAGTGCAGGTCTTAAAAAGGTCTTTAAAGGTCTTAAATTTGATTTTAAAAATCCTGCAGATACCCAGTTATTTTACGTACCATTTGGAATAACTTTTTTTTTTCTTCTTTTTTAATAAGCCCTTTTTAACTGTCCTCTTAGGTTGTTTTGAGAATGTTGAATGGGCGGGGGGGGTTGGGGGGGTGATTCCTGTCAACGCGAGCTTGGACCCCCTTTGGCCCCCCTAAATTTGGAATCATATTACAGCAAACAATTTTGTGTGAAATGTGCAGTTTGTCCAGTAAACTATATGTATATAAAAAGAAAAAAAAAAAAAAAAATTACCAGCTGCTAAATTCAAATCTGCGTTCGCTGGCTGGCACAGAGCCAGAGGAACGCACGTTTTTAAAGCACTGCGCATTATAACCAATCACATACGATTCTGTTGAGCTTATGAATGCAAGGACCAATCAGAGGCATTCCGATGAGTCATCGCTGAAACACTCTGTTTCGTCACCGCGCGCGCTGGCTGACTGAATTCTCTCATCAGAAACAAAGTGAAGAAGTATGAATGTAAGTAAAATATTAATTTCACAGTGTAAACAGCTTTAGTGATTATTATGACAGTTTTTGAGAGTGCTTGAACTCGCTGGACTGAAGTGAAAATGTTCTTTGATATTGTAAACGTTCTTTGCTCTCTTCGTAATTAGTAACTTACAATGTTTTTTTATTAAATTCACATTAAATACAAAGTCATATTAAAAGTATTTTATGGCATGACACCCATATCTGGTACTTAAGTAAAAACACGGGCTTTTATGTGTTGTTACTAGATTACAGTAGGCTACTTTGCCCATCACTCATTATAGACCAAATAACAATCTATAGGTGCAAAATGCATTTACTTACACATATTTGAGAATCAAGATATTTCATGATATATTTTAGGGATATATCGAATAAATAAATAAATAAATAAATAAAACTCCTGCTGAAAAAAACAATTGACACCATTACAAAATTAGTAATGGTTTTACTGGTTATAATGGGACTTGTTTTGGTTTTACTGGAAACTGTAATGGACCCTGTTGGTCTCTACTGGTAATTGGTTGCCTTCTATTGGTGGCTTGTTAAAACCAATAAATCCTAATGGAATATGTCCTAAAACACACTACAGAAAACCATTTTTTAATGGTTAAATGTTGATGGTTTGTAATGGTATTTGTAGTGTAAACCATTAAAATTTTCTATGATGGTTTTATTATTGTTGTTGTTTTTTTCAGTAGGGACATAAGCCTATGTGAGAGCAGGATAGTAAGAATGTGAGGGCTGTAGATACTGCTTTGGATGCGACTAGCTCAGGAACTCCTGTACATTGTTCGGTTCCGGTTGAGCCCGCGCAGCAGGGCAACTGGGTGACAGTGAGGCGGGATAGTCGCGGGTCAAAACACTGCTCTTCCATTCTGATCAAAACATCAAACAGGTTCTCCCCACTCAGTGACGTACCCACTGAGAAACCTAATGTAAGTGCTCTAGTTATTGGCGATTCTATTGTATGGAACGTGAAAAGAGACACCAGCCTCCATAGTCCAATGTTTACCATGAGCCAGAGCACCTGACATCTTGGCAAATTTAAAAGTGCTGGCTAATGCTAAACGTAAATTCAGTAAGACGGTTATCCACGTCAGCGCTAATGATGTTCGACTTCGCCAGTCGGAGATCACTAAAAATAATGTTAAAGAGGTGTGTGAACTTGCAAGTATGATGTCAGACACTGTAATATGCTCTGGCCCCCTCCCTGCTTACCGTGGTGATGAGATTCATAGCAGACTGTCGTCACTCAATGGCTGGATGTCTAAGTGGTGCCCGCAGAATAACATAGGCTTTATAGACAATTGGAAGAATTTTTGGGGCAGACCTGACCTGTTGAAAAGAGATGGCATTCATCCCTCCTGGGGTGGTGCCGCTCTTCTCTCTAGAAATGTGGCACATAGTCTTAGAGTTCGTACTTGACTAACTAGGGCCCAGGTAAGGAAGCAGACAGACTGGCTAAACCAACCTTCTGCTAGCCACCTCACGCCACAGAAGTCAGTTAATTCTCAGCACATAGAGACTCCTTCACCTAGATATCACACTACAGAGACTGTGTCTGTTCCCCGTACTAGAAAATACAGAAAACGTCCAAACCAAAGTAATAGTAACAATTTAATTGATGTTCAACAAATAAAAAATGTTTACAATACAGAGAAACAATTGATAAAACTTGGCTTACTGAATATCAGGTCCCTTTCTGCAAAAGCACTATTTGTAAATGATTTGATCAATGATCATAACCTAGATTTGCTCTGTTTGACAGAAGCATGGCTAAAACCAGATGAATACATTACTTTAAATGAGTCTACCCCCCAAGATTACTGCTATAAAAATGAGCCACATCCAAAAGGTAAAGGGGGAGGTGTTGCTACAATTTATAGCAATATTCTCAGTATTTCTCAGAAGGCAGGCTTTAAGTATAACTCGTTTGAAGTTATGGTGCTGTGTATAACATTATCTAGAGAAACACGTGTTAGTGATAAATCCACTGTGATGTTTGTACTGGCTACTGTGTACAGGCCACCAGGGCACCACACAGACTTTATTAAAGAATTTTCTGATTTTCTATCTAAGTACTGTTAGTACTGGCTGCAGATAAAGTCTTAGTTGTTGGTGATTTTAATATCCATGTCGATAATGAAAAAGATGCATTAGGATCAGCATTCATAGACATTCTGAACTCTATTGGGGTTAGACAACATGTTTCAGGACCTACTCATTGTCGAAATCATACTCTAAATTTAATACTGTCACATGGAATTGATGTTAGTGGTGTTGAAATGCTGCAGCAAAGCGATGATATCTCAGATCATTATCTAGTCTTGTGTAAACTCCATATAGCTAAAACTGTCAATTCTACTCCTCGTTACAAGTATGGTAGAATCATCACTTCTACCACAAAAGACTGCTTTGCAAGTAATCTTCCTGATTCATCTCAATTCCTAAGCATATCCAACAGTGCAGAAAAACTTGATGTAACAGAAACTATGGACTCTCTCTTTTCTAGCACTTTAGATACAGTTGCTCCTTTACGCTTAAGGAAGATCAAAGAAAACAGTCCGACTCCGTGGTATAATGAGCACACTCGCACCCTAAAGAGAGCAGCCCAGAAAATGGAGCGCAGCTGGAGGAAAACAAAACTAGAGGTATTTCGTATAGCTTGGCGGGAAAGTACCCTATCCCAGAGTCCTGCACGCGGGCGGGTACCCGACGGGTGAACCGCAAAAACGTAATGGGTGGAATAACGTAATGGGTGGAATAATATTGACGTGTCGGGTGCGGGTCGGACTGGTGACAGGCACGGGCGGGTTGCGGGTACAATTATAACCAAGACTATTTCGACTTAATCCAGTACACGCTGATAGGCAGCTCCTTTTAAATTGTCCCGTGCTTGTGTTCGCGCGCTCTGTCTGAAGACCGGGCTTCTACAGCGGGATTTGCAAACACTGAGCACTGTAGCCAATCGACAGCTGTATTGACATTGATTGACAGCTGTAGGTCTAGTGATTATATTAAAGGGAGCGCTCTTTGCTCGCTTTTCTGTAGTTAATCTATTCACAGTTTGAATAAAAGCTTTAGTCTATTTCCCATTCTAAAATAGGCCTAACACATATTCAATATGTTATAAAGTTCATATTTGACTAATCTAAGCATTTTAGACCTGTTTAAAATAGATTGGTCACATGTACGCAATAGTTTTATATTGTTTTTACACTTTGGATGTTGTGCGCGCTCTCTCTCTCGCTCTCTCTCGACACTGCTGCCAGTCCTACATATTTTTATGCAGCCTATAAAGTTAATTGTTTTTATAGGTTATGAAGGAAAAGCTCATATTTGACTAATCTAAGCCCGTTAGACCGGTTTACAATAGATTGTTCACATGTACGCAATAGTTTTATATCGTTTACACGTTGAATGTTGCTAAATTAACGAAAAATAAAGCATCAAAAGGTGTTGGCATTTCCCAAGAGCACAGCTGTAATGACTTTATGAACTACTTTACTTCCAAGATCGATACTATCAGAGATAAAATTGTAACCATGCAGCCATCAGCTACAGTATCGCATCAGATAGTGCACTATAGATCATACCAACCATAGTTTTAAAAGCTTAAACTTTGATTGATAGATAGATAGATAGATAGGGTCAGATGATAGATAGATAGATAGATAGATAGATAGATATACAGATAGAGTCAGATGACAGATAGATAGATAGATAGATAGATAGATAGAATTAGTCAGATGATAGATAGACAGATAGATAGATAGAGTCAGATGATAGATAGATAGATGGTAGGTGGTTGCTAGGATGTTGCTATGTGGTAGCTAAGGTGCTCTGGATTGTTGCTAGGGTGTTGCTATGAGGTTGCTAGGGTACTTGGGGTGGTTGCTAAGGTGTAGCTATGCGGTTGCTAAAGTACCCAGGTCGGTTGCTAGGGTGTTGTTATGCGGTTGCTAGGGTACCTGGGGTGGTTGCTAGGGTGTTGCTAGACGGTTGCTAGGGTGTTGCTATGCGGTTGCTATGGTACTCAGGGTGGTTGCTAAGGTGTTGCTATGCGGTTGCTAGGGTGTCCAGGGTGGTTGCTAGGGTTTTGCTATGTGGTTGCTAGGGTACTCTGGGTGGTTGCTAGGGTGTTGCTATGCGGTTGGTAGGGTACCCGGTTCGGTTGCTAGGGTGATGTTATTTGGTTGCTAGGGTACCTAGGACGGTTGCTAGGGTGTTGCTATGCAGTTGCTATGGTACTCAGGGTGGTTACTAAGATGTTGCTATGTGGTTTCTATGGTACTCAGGGTGGTTGCTAAGGTGTTGCTATGCGGTTTCTAGGGTGTCCAGGGTGGTTGCTAGGTTGTTGCTGTGGGGTTGATAGGGTTCCTGGGATGGTTGCTAGGGAGTTGCTAGGGTACTCTGAGTGGTTGCTAAGGTGTTGCTATGTGGTTGCTATGGTACCCGGAGCAGTTGCTAGGGTATTGCTATGCGGTTACTAGGGTACTTGGGGTGGTTGCTAAGGTGTTGCTATGCGGTTGCTACGGTACCCCGTGTGGTTGCTAGGGAGTTACTAGCATGTTGTTAACATGATTAGCAAGTTACTAGCGTGTTAAAAGCATGATTAGCATGTTACTAGCATGTTGCTAGCACATTTCTAGCATGATCAGCAAGTTACTAGCATGTTTCTAGGATGATTAGCATGTTGTTAGCATGTTTCTAGGATGATTTGCATGTTGTTAACATGTTGTTAGCAAGTTACTAGCATGTTGCTAGCACATTTCTGGCATGATTAGCATGTTACTAGCATGTTGTTAGCATGATTAGCAAGTTACTAGCATGTTTCTAGAATGATTAGCATGTTGTTAGCATGTTTCTAGGATGACTAGCATGTTGTTAGCATGATTAGCAAGTTACTAGCATTTTTCTAGCATGATTAGCATGTTACTATCATGATTAGCAAGTTACTAGCATGTTGCTAGCAGATAGATAGATAGATAGATAGATAGATAGAAAGACAGATTGTAGATAGATAGATAGATAGATAGTTAGATAGATAGTTAGATAGAAATAGTCAGATAGATAGATAGATAGATAGGAAATATTAGATAGATGAGTTTGAATGAGTTTGAATGGGTTAGAAATAGTACATAGAAGAGCAGTCTGATTGAGTCTATTGGGCTTCAGTGTGTTTAGATTTGAATTTTTGAGTTGGAGTTTGAATAGTCTTGGCCCATCTGAACATTCCGTCAATGTAAGTCTATGGGATTTTTATGATTTATAATCTTCATTTTTAATGAAACTGTAAGTCCAATCAGTTAGAAAAGATATAGCAACTAACTTCAGATCAGTCTGAAGATCTGGGCTGAGTTTGGAGTCTGTAGAGTTAAAGCTCTAGGAGGAGTTAGAGTTGATAATTTTAGTCTCAGAAGAATAATAATAAGAAGTTTAAATAGGATTTCAGTAAGTTGGCTTTCTCAAGCCAACTTAATTATATTCCTTCTGAGAGAAAAATGGTATCTGTAAAGAATTCCAGTCAGGATTTAGACCGTATCATAGTAATGAGACTGCCCTCATCTCATTCTATCATCTGATCGTGGTTGTATCTCTTTATTAGTTCTACTGGATCTTAGCGCTGAGTTCGACACTATCGACCACAACATTCTTTTGAATAGACTAGAAAACTTTGTTGGCATTAGTGGAAGTGCCCTAGCATGGTTCAAATCGTACTTCTCTGACCGCCATCAGTTCGTAGCAGTAAATGAAGAGGTATCATATCGATCACAATTGCAGTATGGAGTACCTCAAGGCTCAGTACTAGGGCCGTTACTTTTCACGCTTTACATGTTACCCTTGGGAGATATTATCAGGAGACGTGGTATTAGCTTTCACTGTTATGCTGATGATACTCAGCTCTATATTTCTTCACGGGCCGGTGAAACACACCAAATTGAGAAATTAACGGAATGCATAGTCGATATAAAAAAACTGGATGACGAGTAATTTCTTACTGTTAAATTCTGAAAAAAAAAACAGAGGTGTTAATTATCGAACCTAAAAACCCCACATGTAATAACCTACACTATAAAAAAAAAAAAAAAAAAGTAATTTTAACTGTAAAATTCTGTAAAAAACGCTACGGAAAAAAAACTGTTAATAGGTTGACAGTATGTTGCCGTGCTATATACAGGGAAAAACTGTAAAAGATCTAACCAGACATTTCATGTAATTTTACAGTAAAATGCTGTTAATTGTACAGTTTTTAGAAGTAAAAACAACAAATCAATGTATAATTTACAGTCAAAAACTGTAAACTGATATTCCCAGAATTCCTTGTGTGACAATCCACATTTGAAAGTATTTTGTTTAAATAATCATGTTTTTTTTTTATATATATATATATATATATATATATATATATATATATATATATATATATATATATATATATATAGTTTTTGTTATCAGTTAGTACATTTGGGCTTTATGTTAAATCTTCTGTTGTTTAATGAAAGTTTATTGCATTATTTAAGTATCGTGTGTTACCATGATGGTGTTTTGTGTTTGCATGAATGACACTGTGCACCTTCTATATATTAGTATATACTTCTGCTTGTGGTGAAGCTACTTGTGATGTGCTTTGACTCTTCATGTGGCTTTCTCTTTTACCACCTGCATTATTATGGTGGTTGTCAGTGTGTTAAAAGTACAAAATAGATTTTAATAGCAGTGTGCTTTGTTGAATTTACTGGTTTACATTCAAATTTTCTTGTTTGTAAATTACAGTTTTATACTGTAAAATGTACAGTTTTTGGCCGTAAATGTTTTTACAGTTTTTCTGTATTTTTACAAAATTATTCTGGCAACCACAGCTGCCAAAATTTTTTTGTAAAGACTACAGAATTTTTTTTTACAGTGTAGAACACTATCTAACACTTGACGGCTGCTCTGTCAATTCTTCTTCATCAGTTAGGAACCTAGGTGTGCTGTTTGATAGCAATCTTTCATTTGAAAGTCATGTTTCTAGTATCTGTAAAACTGCGTTTTTCCATCTCAAAAACATATCTAAATTGCGACCTATGCTCTCAACGTCAAATGCAGAAATGCTAATTCATGCGTTTATGACCTCAAGGTTAGACTATTGTAATGCTTTACTGGGTGGTTGTTCTGCACGTTTGATCAATAAACTACAGTTGGTCCAAAATGCAGCAGCTAGAGTCCTTACTAGAACCAGGAAGTATGACCATATTAGCCCGGTTCTGTCAACACTGCACTGACTCCCTATCAAACATCGGATAGATTTTAAAATCTTGTTAATTACTTATAAAGCCCTGAATGGCTTAGCTCCTCAGTACTTGAGCGAGCTCTTATCAAATTATAGTCCTCCACGTCCGCTGCGTTCTCAAAACTCTGGCCATTTGATAATACCTAGAATATCAAAATCGACTGCGGGCGGCAGATCCTTTTCCTATTTAGCGCCCAAAGTCTAGAACAATCTACCTAACACTGTTCGGGACATTTCTTTAACTTGGCTTACACATAACACACTAATACACTTCTATTATTCAAATCCGTTAAAGGATTGTTAGGCTGCATTAATTAGATCAACCGGAACCAGGAACACTCCTCATAACACACGATGTACTCGTTACATCGTAAGAAGAATGGCATCTACGCTAATATTTGTCTGTTTCTTTCTTATTCTGTTTCTCAGTCCATGTCCGGATCAGATGGTGGATCGGCGCCGGGAGATGATGTCTACGACCCTGATCGTCGACGGAGGCCGGACACCTGGATGAGCCCCGGGGACATATCCCCAGTGAAGACCTCGACTTAAAAACAATAAAACTAAAAATAAAACAAAATAACTAAAAATATAATAAAATACCTAACTACATAATACAATTATTGTTAGAAATTGCAACAATATAAAAATAGAAATATAATACATTTATACATTTAAAATTTAATTAAAACAATAAGTAAAAAAAATAAATAAACAATAATATCCTGGCCAGAGGAGAACAGGCCCCCGACTGAGCCTGGTTTCTCCCAAGGTTTTTTTCTCCATTCTGTCACAAAGGGAGTTTTGGTTCCTTGCCGTTGTCGCCTCTGGCTTGCTCAGTTGGGGTCACTTAATTTCTAACGATTATCATCAATTTGATTTCATAGATACTATTTAAACTAAACTGAGCTAGACAATGACATCTCTGAATTCAATAATGAAATGCCTTTAACTGAAAATTGAGTGTTTAAACTTATTATTATACATTACTGACACTCTATCCTCCAATTTGATACTGTTAAGTGCTTTGACATAATCTGTATTGTTAAAAGTGCTATATAAATAAAGGTGACTTGAGAGCCTAAATAGGCTACTGTTAACTATAGAGGATTTGTTGGAGAGAAAATAACTAAAATAGCCTATAGCTGTGTTTATAATATTTTTAAACATTTTGCTTTATTTACCAGTATTTGTATTTCTGAATGTAGTCTAATAAAAAAAAAAGTGACGTATAGCCTACACCACTTCTTTTTTCCTCTCAAAAAGCAAATTTTATACGAGTAGTATATTTTTTAACCATGCAGCGATCGTTTTTAAATATCTTGAAAAAATACTTTAATTCCATTAAATCATTGACAATATTTCCTTTTGTTCAATACATTTGGCCAAAATCTTGTTATAAATGATGCTGTATTTGCTGTGACTAGAGGCAAGATACCAGTGATGCTGGTCCTTCAAGAGTCACTCTCATCGGTCTATAAAGCCTATATAAAAAAAAATAAATAAATAAATTAGTCTTTATGTATTTCACAACACTTCAGTATGTTATTCTTATTAAGTGAAGGTATTTTTTTTTATTTAAAGTAGCTCTACAATGAGCTACTTCTTGGGTTAGTGACATCACAAACCCTGAAATTTACATAAACCCTGTCCCCTGTGAACACGCAACAAAGGGGTGGGGCAATGTTGGGCTGCTTTAAGCCCAGCTCACATGGTGCAATTCTGGCCATGATTTGGTCGTCTGAGACAAATTTTGAAAATCCAAAAAGATTCCTAAAATCTGTAGTCTTTGATCGCTGGTTTGACATGTTCACCGACAGCCAATTAATGGCTGTTGTGATCAAATTTTACCTCAGATGAAATTCTGACAGTGCCAGAAGCTTTGGAGCACAGTCCTGCAGTGTGACTTCTCCTATGATGAACATCAAACTGTCTTCTTTTTTCAAGACAAGCCATGATCAGAATTAACACTAGAGATTTCTTCTAACCACCATAAACTCCGGCGCTCCCATCCGGAATTCATCTGATATGTTGCCTTTGCTATGATAAACACCGGTTGCGCCACTGTTTTCATGTGGGTGTGAAAACAGTGCTGCTTACACTATTCTTCTTAAATATGCCGCTATTGCTACCATTCATATTCTTTTCAAGATAGCCAACATTTCAGCCTCCCGTGTAATGCAGCTCGCAGTCACTGAACGAGTATGGGTTGATAATGTAAAACTCTGGACAAGTTTTCTTGCAACGCACCCATTTTTAACGCGTCTTGACTGTCATACAGTCTGACATTAATGACAACTGAGATCCCACAGTGTGACATGATCATCATGTTTGTACAGTCTGACAAGCAACAATCGTAAAGGACTATTTAAAAAAAAAAAAAAAAAAAAAAAAAAAAAAAAAAAATCACACAGCGTGTGCCCGGCTTTAGAGAAGAGGAAGAGTAGTTGTAGTAGAGTGTTGTTGACATGCCATCAAAATGCTGTTATCCCCCCCCTCCCTTCCTTTAGATTTAAGATTTAACGTTACTAAATATGTTTGTGTGCCTGCTTTTGTGCATTTAACTTGAATCATGTCCAATAGATATCTGTTTTAAAGCAGTGGGTAATTCACTCGTTGATTTGCTTAAAGTCTACTTTGCGATTCTGTTGACAAACATGTTTATAGTACATTATATTTGACGTGTTTATTGCTAGCACAGCAAAAATGGACAGTGCAGCCTTTACAAGTAATTTGCGTGCAATGAATCTGGTTACCATGACAACCTCAAGCGTTTGCTGCTGCTCCGTGTAATCATAGTAAAAACACTGAGTGGTACATTGAGTGTGAAACTGAACGTTTACTACAGAAATGCTAAAATGTTTTTAAAATTACTCTTTACTTAGATGACATGTTAGGGTTCTTTGGAAATATAATGTTCCAACAAGCCTGCTTGATCAATTACCAAAGAAGAATGTCAAAATTATTCAGCAAAATAAGATTTTCTTATCAAAGTGATAAAATGTTGCAAAAATGAGTACACCCTCCTGAAAATTACTAAAAATAAATAAATAAATAAAATCTGCATAGGTTTAAGGCTATTTTTGATCAACAGGTAAGTATATTGAACCAAAACTTTTAAAGACAAGTATTTCCTGACAATTAAAAGTGTTATATAGCCCACTGAATCATAATCAGACTTAATGCTGGCTTTTTGCTAGAAAAAGAGCAGGAGAAATAGCATGCAAGTGTCTCAGAGCCAGAAAAAGCTATGAAAAAAGTGACACTTTATCTCACAGAGTATGACGCAGCCTGCAGAATGACATGCATGGTTGTTGTCACCACTAGAATTACCTACTGTAGCCAAAGCAAAATAAACTCATATAACCTCTTCCAAGGCCCATATTTACAAAATAGAGACTTCTGGGAATCCATACTCTGGTCTCAAGAGCTCCAAAAGCATCCAAATGTTCTGGTGTTGCTAGAGGAGTACAGTGAGTAGTGCTTGGTACCCACAGTGACGTTCAGTGGTAGTAAAGCTTTTAAATAGGGATAAATGAGTGCTGAAGGTGTGAGGGAGTTGTGCTTTATCAAACGCGGTCATGAATTCACACACTACTGTGTGATGTAATACAAAAACTTGAAACAGAAGATGCTACCCTCCCCTCATTCCCTGCATTATTGGCCATTTTTTCAGCATGACAATGAAGATATTCATTCTCCCAAGGTGAAAATCCTTCAGTGGACATGTATTTCACTCAGTCTTAACACTCTTGACGCTCTTGAGCAGCTGTGGGGGATTCTGTAGAGACGAGCTGAGCAAAACTCCCCATTAAAAACCAGAGCAAGGAGGTCGTCCTCCAGGAGTTAAACAGGACAGATGTGAAAATTTGTCATGAACTTGTACACTCCGTGCCAAGAAGGGTCAGAGCAGTATACTTAAAGTTCTGGAGGACATACTAAGTACTAGAATATTATACATTTGCTGAATTATATCTAGGGTGTACTCATTTCCGCAATCCTTCATTTAAACAAAATTGGCTAATTTACTTATCTTACAGAAAATATTGGCATGTATTTTTTTTTTTATTAAGTATATGTTTAATACATTTCAATTTTACCATCTTTCCATGAATTATATAAGTGATCATTAAGAAAATACATCTTTTACATTTATTCAGAGGGGTTGTACTCATTTATGCTGTGCACTGTATGAATAAAACCATACATCAAAAGATAACATAAACAGCAGTAGCATTTACAAATAACAGCGCATCTAAAAAAAATGAGACGGCTACAAAAAAGCAAAAAAAAAAAAAAATACCATTCTCAAACGTCTTGTAAAAGTTGTGCTTGCATAGGTTCTGCTCGATCCTCTTCAATATTCTCTGAGTCTGACTTAGGCTTAAATTGATAAGGCAATATTGACGCCCATATGTACAATACACCGGGAAGGCATGCAACTACCCTTTAGGGTAAGAGGCTTGACGTTTTCAGACAACGTACACTAGGCAGTTAGCGAATCACAACACACTGGGCCAGCTAACCAATTTGAGCCCATTGCGAATTTCTGAGGGAGGAACCAGGAAGTCAACAGACCGTTTTTAGAAGAATGGAAAAGCGGTGTAGAATAAAGGTAAAATATGAAAAATAATGTGATTTTTTTTTTTTTAAATTAAGCATGATCACTTTACAGTCAAGCCTTCGAAAAAAGTCGGTAGACCACCCCTTTAATAGACTTCTGTGATCCAAAACCAGTGTTTCCCATTAATTACTTGGACTGTGGCAATTTAATTTTATAAAGTATATACTGTTTTGCAGTTCATGATGCAGTTTTCAGTATTTGTTCACAGTGAATACAGCAAACAGAATCTCTGTATGTGGTGAGTTTAACATGCATTTGGAAAGGGACGGTGCACCAATTAAGCTTTAATTTAACATCAGCATAATTTCCAACATTTTTGTGGACAGATGATGAAAATTTGAGGGTGAACTCTTCAGAAATTAAGACAGTATTGAAATTTTACTAATGCATTGTAAAATAATTATTATGCTTATGACTTCATTTACATGCATAGTTAAGATAAGCTACAGTCAATGGCCACTTTAAGTCAAGTAAAGTCACCTTTATTTACATAGCGCTTTTAACAATACAGATTGTGTCAAAGCACTTAACAGTATCAAACTGGAGGATAGAGTGTCAGTAATGTATAATAATAAGATTAAACACTCAAATTTCAGTTAAAAGCATTTCATTATTGAATTCAGAGATGTCATTGTCTAGCTCAGTTTAGTTTAAATACAGGTGCATCTCAATGAATTAGAATGTCGTGGAAAAGTTCATTTATTTCAGTAATTCAACTCAAATTGTGAAACTCGTGTATTAAATAAATTCAATGCACACAGACTGAAGTAGTTTAAGTCTTTGGTTCTTTTAATTGTGATGATTTTGGCTCACATTTAACAAAAGCCCACCAATTCACTATCTCAACAAATTAGAATACTTCATAAGACCAATAAAAAAAAACATTTTTAGTGAATTGTTGGCCTTCTGGAAAGTATGTTCATTTACTGTATATGTACTCAATACTTGATAGGGGCTCCTTTTGCTTTAATTACTGCCTCAATTCGGCGTGGCATGGAGGTGATCTGTCTGTGGCACTGCTGAGGTGGTATGGAAGCCCAGGTTTCTTTGACAGTGGCCTTCAGCTCATCTGAATTGTTGGGTCTGGTGTCTCTCATTTTCTTCTTGACAATACCCCGTAGATTCTCTATGAGGTTCAGGTCTCGTGAGTTTGCTGGCCAGTCAAGCACACCAACACCATGGTCATTTAACCAACTTTTGGTGCTTTTGGCAGTGTGGGCAGGTGCCAAGTCCTGCTGGAAAATGAAATCAGCATCTCCATAAAGCTTGTCAGCAGAAGGAAGCATGAAGTGCTCTAAAATGTCCTGGTAGATGGCTGCGTTGACTGTGGACTTCAGAAAACACAATGGACCAACACCAGCAGATGAAATGGCAGCCCAATTCATCACTGACTGTGGAAAATTCACACTGGGCTTCAAGCAGCTTGGATTCTGTGCCTCTCCAGTCTTCCTCCAGACACTGGGACCTTGATTTCCAAATGAAATGCAAAATTTACTTTTATCTGAAAAGAGGACTTTGGACCACTGAGCAACAGTCCAGTTTTTTTTTTTTTCTCCTTAGCCCAGGTAAGATGCTTCTGACATTGTTTCTATTTCAGAAGTGGCTTGGTAGCCCTTTTCCTGAAGACGTCTGAGCATGGTGACTCTTGATCACTGACTCCAGCTTCAGTCCACTCCTTGTGAAGCTCTCCCAAGTGTTTGAATCAACTTTGTTTGACAGTATTCTCAAGCTTGTGGTCATCCCTGTTGCTCGTGCACCTTTTCCTACTCCATTTCTTCCTTCCAGTCAACTTTTCACTTAATATGCTTTGATACAGCACTCTGTGAACAGCCAACCATTCAGTAATGACCTTCTGTGACTTACCCTCTTCGTGGAGGGTGTCAATGACTGTCTTCTGGACAACTGTCAGATCAGCAGTCTTCCCCATGATTGTATAGGCTATTGTGTAACCATTTTGAAGGCTCAGGAAACCTTTGCAGGTGTTTTGAGTTGATTAGCTGATTGGCATGTCACCATATTCTAATTTGTTGAGATAGTGAATTGGTGGGTTTTGTTAAATGTGAGCCAAAATCATCACAAAAGAACCAAACACAAACTACTTCAGTCTGTATGCATTGAATTTATTTAATACACAAGTTTCACAATTTGAGTTGAGTTAGTGAAATAAATGAACTTTTCCACGACATTCTAATTCATTGAGATGCACCTGTAGTATCTATGAAATCAAATTGATGATAATCGTTAGAAATTAAGTGTCCCCAACTGAGCAAGCCAGAGGCGACAGCGGCAAGGAACCAAAACTCCCTCTGTAACAGAATGGAGAAAAAATCCTTGGGAGAAACCAGGCTCAGTCGGGGGGCCAGTTCTCCTCTGGCCAGGATATTATTGTTTATTTATTTTTACTTAGTTTTAATTAAATTTTAAATGTATAAATGTATTATATTTCTATTTTTATATTGTTGCAATTTCTAACAATAATAGTATTATGTAGTTAGGTATTTTATTATATTTTTAGTTATTTTGTTTTATTTTTTGTTTTATTGTAACTTTATTAGGTACACCTTGCTAGTACCGGGTTGGACCCCCTTTTTCCTTCAGAAATGCCTTAATTCTTTGTGGCATAGATTCAACAAGGTGTTGGAAACATTCCTCAGAGATTTTGGTCCATATTGACACGATAGCATCACGCAGTTGCTGCAGATTTGTCGGCTGCACATCCATGATGCGAATCTCCCATTCCACCACATCCCAAAGGTGCTCTATTGGATTGAGATCTGGTGACTGTGGAGGCCATTTGAGTAAAGTGAACTCATTGTCATGTCCAAGAAACCAGTCTGAGATGATTTGAGCTTTGTGACATGGTGCATTATCCTGCTGGAAGTAGCCATCAGAAGATGGGTACACTGTAGTCATAAAGGGATGGTCATGGTCAGCAACAATACTCAGGTAGGCTGTGGCATTTAAACGATGCTCAATTGGTCCTAAGGGGCCCAAAGTGTGCCATGAAAATATCCCCCACACCATTACACCACCACCACCAGCCTGAACCATTGAGACAAGGCAGGATGGATCCATGCTTTCATGTTCTTTACACCAAATTCTGACCCTACCCTCTGAATGTCGCAGCAGAAATCGAGACTCATCAGACCAGGCAACGTTTTTCCAAACTTCTATTGTCCAATTTTGGTGAGCCTGTGCGAATTGTAGCCTCCATTTCCTGTTCTTAGCTGAAAGGAGCGGCACCCGCTGTGGTCTTCTGCTGCTGTAGCCCATCTGCTTCAGGGTTCGACGTGTTGTGCGTTCAGAGATGGTATTCTGCATACCTTGGTTGTAACGAGTGGTTATTTGAGTTACTGTTGCTTTTCTATCATCTCTAACCAGTCTGCCCATTCTCCTCTGACCTCTGACATCAACAAGGCATTTTTATCCACACAACTGCCGCTCACTGGATATTTTCTCTTTTTCGGACCATTCTCTGTAAATCTTAGAGATGGTTGTGTGTGAAAATCCCAGTAGATCAGCAGTTTTTGAAATACTCATACCAGCCCGTTTGGCACCAACAACCATTCCACGTTCAAAGTCATTTAAATCCCCTTTCTTCCCCATTCCGATGCTCGGTTTGAACTTCAGCAAATCGTCTTCACCATATCTAGTTACCTAAATGCATTGCTGCCATGTGATTGGCTGATTAGCAATTTGTGTTACCAAGCAATTGAACAGGTGTACCTAATAAAGTGGCCGGTGAGTGTATATTATAATAGGGATATGCCGGTATCAAATTTTCATGTTGCAATTAACTGATAATGCTTTTATCACGGTATGCAGTATTATCACGATGTTGAAATTTAGTTGCAAAAAGTGTTGTCATAATACTGTATAACAAGTTTAATAACTTTTTTCTTATAACAATAATAACTGAACATTTAAATACAATAAAGCAACACACAAAAAAAATTATAAAGTTAAACAATTTTACACAGATTAAAGTGTAAAAGAATTATAAAGACCAATAGGTATCACTTTTCAATAAGATCTCATTAGTTAACCTTAGATAATGCATTAACATTCACAATAAGCAATAGCTACATTTGCAACAGAAGTTATTATTCTTTGTTAAAAACATACAACTCTAAGTTCATGTTAGCTCATTAGATAACACAGTTGCAACTTTTGATTTTAACAAAATGTTATTAAATATTGGAATTACCTAAGATTTATGAATGTTCAGAAAAATTTTTCATTGGCAGTTTGTTTACTAATGAATTAACTAATGTTACCTAATGAAGCACTAATGTAAAGTAGAACAATAAAGAAATCAAAACACTTTCAAACAATATCTAGGGCATGTTGTAGTCCAGATTAAATTGTACAAAAGTTTGCAAAAAAATAGCCTATTAAACCTAAATATTTAAATATTTGGCGCTGTGATGAACACCATAGCGAATACAAAAAACTTAATGGCTATTTAAATCATTTAAATACGTTTCAGAAACAGAAAGTAGCACAGATGTTTTGTTTATGGGGTTTCCGGGATAATGGCGGCATTTCTGCTGTTTAGCACCATCTGCTGTCAGAAAGTGAATGTGTGCTTTCTTCCAGAGCAGTGGTTTTCAAACCTCTCCATCAGGGATCATCAAACTTGATCCTGGAGGGCCGGTGTCCTGCAGAGTTTAACTCCAACTTGCCTCCACACTTGCCTGGAAGTTTCAAGTATACCTACTAAGACCTTGATTAGCTGGTTCAGGTGTGTTTGATTAGGGTTAGAGCTAAACTCTGCAGGACACTGGCTGTCCAGGACTGAACTTGGTGACCCCTGTTCTCCTTGAAGTACCTCCAGTGCTGCACATTTTGTATGTCTCCCTATATCTGACACACCCACTTCAGGTCTTGTAGTCTCCACTAATGAGCTGATGAGTTGAATCAGGTGTGACAGATGAGGGAGACATACAAAATGTGCAGGGATGGGGGTACTTCAGGACAGGTTTGAGAACCACTGATCCAGAGCGTCTCTCACGTGTTCCGGCATGCGCTTCTCATCTGTGCTTGTTTACATAAGAGTGTGCATGCGTCTTTGACGCAGCATACAGCGTTGTGCATTGTGACCAGTTGATGGGAAAAATATTCTTAAAATGCATTCAAAAATCTGAATAATTTGTAATAAACAATTATTCTCTGTATTTTGAAGTGCCCATGATAACAATATCATGCATATTCATTATCATGATATATCGCATTAACGAATACGGCACGTCTAAATTATAACAGTAAAATATTACTGCCTTATAGATAACAACAACAACAATAATAATAATAATAATAATGAGATGTGGAGACACTATCACAACTAAAGGGAGGTCTGAATCCAGGAACAAATCAATGCAAAGTCTTCTTTTTACTGTTCAGTTTGGTCACTGAAAAGGGGTTGGAGCTCTTAAATTTACTCTCAAAGTGATTGAAGCATTTAACTTTAAAATGAACAATATCTTCCCAACTATGACAATGCTATGAGTGTTTGACAATCATGAAAATGTTTTGTCATCTGGAAACCACTGTCTTACAAGTTTGGCTTTTTAATAAAGCTAGGCAAAGCTAAAAGAAACATAATATACAGTCTAAGGTCATCTGAATCAAAAACAATCTTACTGTCTTTCACATACACATACAGAGAGAGAGAGAGAGAAAGAGAGAGAAAATGTTGTTAACTTTTGCTGCTTTTTAGAACAGTCTAGCATTAGAAAAGCTACTATTTATACTATATATAGCTATTATTCGGGCCGGAGCCCTAGAGGGCACAGGCAGAGGGCTTTTAAATATTCAATTAGGATGTGTGCACATTTTACTAATTCGTTCCATTGGTTAACTAAATCATTTGCATGATTTACTAATTCATTAGTAACGATTTACTTTTTTTTTTTCCCAGCATGTCTTGTGCAGGGCTCCGTAGAATCATGTGATCCAAACCAAACTTTGTCAACATGATGGCAAAACAGAGTATGCTAAACTGCAAACATCTGGATATCTTGAATGGTGTTGCCATGTAATAACAAAAAACAGGAACAGAAAAAGTCTCCTATCTTCTGAATCAGGAGTGTCCAATCCTGCCCCTGGAGGGCCACTGTCCTGCAGATTACAGCTCCAACACACTTGCCTGGAAGTTTCTAGTGAGTATGAAGACTTTGATTAGCTCAGGTGTGTTAAATTAGGGCTAAAGCTAAAATCTGCAGGATAGCAGCCCTCCAGAAACATGTTTTAACACCCCTGTTTTAAATGGATTGTTTGATTTAGATCCAATTTTATGTTTGGTCATGTGTGCTAAATTAATGAAAATTAATTTTATTTGTTTTTTTTTTTTGTTTGTTTTTTTTTTCAGTTAATGAAGCATGTTTTAGTTAAAAATAGGTAGATTACTGCTTTTTAGTTGAAAGGAAATCCAATGTAATACCATAGTAAAACCACTAGATGGTTGTATAGCATTATATTTAAACAAAGTTGTGCTGCTCTATTGTTGCTGAGAACAGTATTTTCAAACATAATTACTTTTTTTTATTAGGTATTGCATTTGAATATATATTTATGTGTTATCAAAGTCTACTTTTTCACAATTATATATTTTTATTATTTATTTTTTTTTTTTTTAAGAAATAAAAAAAAATGATATTAAGCCTTCTGGCTCAACTAACTGATAAACTATCTGAGCCTCACTCCAGGGGTCCTTTTCAATAGGGAGGTTCAACCAACTCGGAGTTGACCTGAGATGGGAAATTCTGAGCTTTGGTTTCAGAACAGCTGAACTGAGTTAGTTCAATCCACTCTGAGTAGGTTGACTCTAAGTTTAGCATGTATGAGAAGTCATGATCAGTGGAGCTCCGAAATTATGATTCACCATGGCAACAGCACCCGACAAAAAGACTACTGCATACTTAATATGTATGCGGGTACGAGTCAATACGTAACTTTTATTCTTAATCACAGTTATAATATCAGAGGTGAAAACAGTAAATTATTGAACTAATATTCATTTTCATGGTGTCCCACTGCAAAAAAAAAAATAAAATAAAAATAAAATAAAATAATAATAAAATAACCTGGCAGCAGCTTAAAAAATGAAGTATAAAAACACAATTCAATCAAGGTGTAGGCTACATGACTTTACAAACATTTGACATTAAATATCATGCAGTGTCTATTTCAATGAGCAGCAGCTTTTTCCAGTCTAATGCTCTTTTCACATAGGCTAATTAAATATTCTCTAATCCAACCTGTTACATTTCTCAATCAGAGTAATGAAATAAACAACTGACTTGTACTCAGTCGACATCAAGAAGGCAGAGGTTCGCAAAATGGAGGGAGAACCTGCACCATAACCACTGACAGATGAAGTGAAGATGGTCAATTACTGGAAAAATTTTAAAATACAAAAGGAAAAAAGAATAATTGTTGCTTTTGTAGGAAATAAAGAAGACCTAATAAATTGTGAATAATTTGTGTTTATTTAACAGCTGTGGTGGTGGTTACGACATATATCTCACACTACCCCTCCATCTGGCATCCTTCCATAGATTAATCCGATTCATTTTCAGAAGGTGCGATGATGGGAATATGCATGTCCTCATCAATGCATCCAACCACACTGGAAATCCTGAAGGAAATTCTAATTATTGGGTTACTTCCAGAGGTCGCAGCAAGATGTTATCAAATGAACATCATTTATCAGATTAGCCTCATTTAAACCTATTTCTACACCACTGACATACAGTCCAGTGAAACTCCTCTTTGACGGATTTGTGCCCAGGAAAAAATTCTCAGAAAGAGTGTGAGAGCGACGCACACTTTCCTTATCGGTCTGCATACAGCGGCCTTACTAATGTGCTCTGCATCTCCGATGTTTCAAAGAAAACTACCATTTAAAATGGTACCGCTCAAATAAATATGCATGTGAATATGGCCAAAAAAAAAAAAAAAAACCACTCCCTACGAATTTATGCAGCCTCCTCGTCTACAGGATCCTGTATAAAAGGGAGATGTTATTTTTGTCACTTTGACCGTGTCTGGATGATGAAAATATGTGCAATGAATGAATGTACCTGCACTGCAAAAATGCTTTTCTTACTTAGAATTTTTGTCTTCTTGTTTGCAGGAGGCTAATTTAAGTGCATTTTTTCCAATTATCTGCCAATGGGGTAAGAAATTAAAAATATTATTGTTTCCATTTGCATTGAGATCATTTTTCTTACCTTATGGAGGACAGTTTTACATGTTTTACATAAAATGCATTTACATGCACTTGTTTCCCCAACAAGACTAAATATCTCATATCATTTTTTATCTATAGAAAATGCATCTTGAATACAGAATTTTTTTAGATATTTGTACTTGAAATAAGACAAAAAATAAATTTTTGCAGCACGAATCAATGAATGGTGTATTTAAACATTGCGTATGCTTTAAAAAGGGGGAAGAGACTGTACAGGGTTTCTACAGATACGATCAAGTGAAATTTAAGACTTATTAAGACCTTTTTAATACCACCTTATATGAAATTTAAGATCTAAACCTGTAATGGAAATACACATTACATTACAGACATATATGTAATATTTAATGTGTTTAATGTAAAAAGGGGAAAAAAAAAAAAAAAAAACGTCGCTGTCATAAATGATATTTTTTACTACGATATACAGCCTTTTCAACTTTTCATATCAGCAGACAATATTGCACACAAAATATCCCCACAAAACTACCACATCACCGAGATTTTTGGTGGTGTAAACAATTATTCTGAAGCAATATTTTCATCAGTGTTCTATCAGCTTTTACATACATAAATCTGCATATTTTTATTTACCTTTATAAAGGCCTATGTTTTTTTTTAACTTTTTAAATGTATGCATCACCTTTTGTGTCAAATTATTACAATTTATCAATAAATTGTAATTATGTTAGCAGTCAGATTAAATAATTCACATGGGGGAATGCATACTTTTCAACATATTAAACCACTAGTAGGTGACGGTAATTCACTTAATGAGTGAGTCATTGAGTCATACATTCAACTCATTCGTTCAAAACGCTGAATCGTTCAGTAACAAAACACCGCCGAGTGTTGCTTGGAGAATGTGGTATATTTCTGCTGTGATCCTTGTTTGGAACTATTTTCATTGGTGAAACAGAACAAGACAGTAAATATTCTGTCTAAAATGTAAGTAACTTAATAACTACTTGACTCACTAACCTTAGTTAGTTTACTGAACTAAAATCAATGTAACATATGCAATCGTGAGAATATTCAGCAAAATAGCTCCCTTGGTATTTTACTTAACTATATCATGTTATAAATAAACTACATATTTTGAATTTTTACCTCAGTGTTTCTTTAGAGTTTCTTTATGTGTGCTGTTATGCTCATTTGTTTTGAAGTCTCTCACAAAGATATAGACAGCGCGACTGATACCAGAAATACCATTCCATTATCAATCGCTGTTTACATTGAATGTAATAAAATCAGAAGTATCATTTTTTGTTTCGATGCTTTGCTGGTTATTTTTTTGTCACTTAAGATTTAATCAGGACTTTTGTCCAGTCGGGCAAATAAAAAAAACAAAAACATTTTAAACTAGCTAAGGCTTTTGGTCAGCTAGCTGTAGCTCGACCTATATTTATTATCATTATTGAGAACATTATATAGTTTGACCTGTATTCTGCTGACGTTACTGCAAAGACTATAGAAATACTGCAATTCTGTCAGATGATGCAGTAACTAGGGAGAAAAGAAAAATCTTCGGTCTATCCAATGATGGATACAGTCATTAGGTCCATCAGACTTAAGATACTTTAGCGGTAATGTGACCAAAAATATTTAAGACCCGTCGAAGACATTTTAAGACTTTTTAAGGCCTTTTATTAGGAAAACGTTATTTAAGACATTTTAAGACTTTTTAAGGACCCGCGGACACCCTGTAAATAAAATGCATGCAATCTGCAGAATCTGCAAGGCTTACGTAAACTTATAACCAAAACTATAGATACTTCTCCCGTTTTCTATGACAGCAAAACTGCATCAAAGATTTCTATGTTTTCCAAGACACGTGGGAACCCTGCTAAAAGTGTAAATCACAATTATGAAAAACTCACTCTCAAAAGATGACCATTCAGAGTAACACGTAATGTCATGTGTTGTACTTTCCTTGCTCTTTGGTGGATCTTCAATCTAGACAGAAAGAAGTAATAATATATCAATGCAAATTAATGGCTAAATCAGTGTTAATTAATTTTCAAAGACAAATGTCTTGAACATATTCATGCAGGTATATATGCTCAAAAGTTTGCTGTCAATATTTTTATATCAGATTTGATTTGTATTGTATTTTCATCTCTCATTCAGTGTCAATAGGCCTCTTCTAATTATTTTGACAAGTCACTCAATCCTACTGAACTGATTTTAATTACACTTTAAACTAATTCAGTTCAAAGTTCTAAAAATATTTGGATGTAAGGCAGTCCTCACTGTCCTACTCCAAAAGTGCAGTTTTGGTATCTAAACAAAGCATCCACCCTCCAAGGAAGCTACAATATACAGAATATACATTATTATGTTTTGTTTATGCCTTACATCTGTGGAAATTTTGATTATTAAGTCGGCTTGAGAATGCCAACTTACTGATCTACTATTTTAAGCTGCTTCTTCTTCTGAAACTAAATTTTAAAATGTATCTCCTCCTAGAGCTTTCAAGCTGCAACCGCCAAACTTGGGTCAGACCTTCAGAATGATCTGACTCGGGTTGGTATATCTGATCTTTTCTAACTTATGATTATCTTTAAACGATCAAAACTTTTGTGTAGTATCAACTTGTATAGCTATCAATATCTATCTAATCGGTCTATCTAAACTTTGAAACATCAAGCATTTTCAACTGATTCAAACTTTCAGGCTAGGCTTTCTCAAGCCAACTTCAAAGTTTGTTCACAAACTTTACTCACCTAGTTTACTAATGTACTACTATTTAACTCAGATATGGAAAATAGTATTGATAAAGGAGGAACATGTGTGTATGTGTGTGTGTATAGTTCTGACATAAGTGTACCAAAACCATATAATCATATTCTCCCTCACCAGCGTAAGGCCCAGTCCTGATCTGGCCCAGTTGACAGAGGACAGTTGTTCTCTCAGCATGTCTGCAACAGGACTGGCCAGGTTTGGGGGTGGGAACACAGGACCCTGGCATGTTGGGCACTGGTACCCAGCAGGTGCTGTGTAGAGGGGCTGACGGGAGGCGAGCTCATTCAGACACGACCAGTGGAATAAATCTGACATGGTAAATAAATGTAATGAATGATAAATAAATAAATAAATACATACATACATAAATACATACATACATACATACAATTTGCTAGGGGTGTAAAGGTACACACATTTGTACCAAATATATTTGGTATGGATCTTTCGGTTCAGTTTGTGTGTGGACCAAGCGAATACAGTGTTGTTTGAACCACTGTATGTGAAGAAATTCTGTGTGCGTGTGGAATGTATTTAGAAACTACTTTTAAATGTGATATAGGGCAATACAGTTTACATTTATATTACAATTAATCATTTAGCAGACACTTTTATCCAAAGCAACTTAGAAATGAGGACAATGGAAGCAATCAAAATCAGAATCAGAATCAGAAAGAGCTTTATTGCCAAGTATGCTTGTGCATACAAGGAATTTGTTTTTGTGTCATAAACTTCCAGTACACAGAAACAACAACAGCACACAGACAATAAAAATATAATGAGAAAAAAAAAATTACACATGTAAATATAAATAGACAAAAATCTGAAAAAATAAATTGAGAGATAAATAAGTGGTATGTACAGTTGTGCTATAGATGAAAAAATGGAATAGAATAGAATGAAAAGCAGGGATGTGGTAAGATGGGAGGTGGTAACAAATATTAGGTTATTGCACATTGTTATTGCATAATGGGGGGAACATGTAACTGTTCATTAGATAGATTGCCTGGGGGAAGAAACTGTTCTTGTGCCTGGCTGTCCTGGTATTCGGTGCTCTGTAGCGCCGACCAGATGGCAAGAGTTCAAAGAGGGGATGGCTTGGATGTGAGGGATCCAGAGTGATTTTCTGAGCTCTTTTCCTCACTCTGGATGTATACAGTTCTTGAAGGGTGGGCAGGGGAGCACCAATAATCCTTTCGGCAGTCCGAATCGTTCTCTTGCAAATCAACAAAAGAGCAATGATATGCAAGTTCTATAACAAGTCTCAGTTAGCCTCATGCAGTACACGCAGCAAGGATTTTTTTTTTTTAATTATATAATAAAAAGAAAACAGATAGAATAGAAAAAGAATAGAGCAAGCTAGTGTTAGAGGCCTTTTTTTCTTTTTGTTAATTGTATAATAAATAAACAGAAAACAAATAGATATAATACAAAAAGAATAGAGAAGCTAGTGTTATTTTTATATATATACAGGTGCATCTCAATAAATTAGAATGTCATGGAAAAGTTCATTTATTTCAGTAATTCAACTCAAATTGTGAAACTCGTGTATTAAACAAATTCAGTGCACAC